>BHFT01002306.1:0-32111 GCA_004320025.1 Laticauda laticaudata
TGGAAACCTGTTCCAGGGTGCCAAAGGCCATTCTCCATCACCTGCCTTTGGCACTGGACGCCTGTAGTTGATAAATCCTCTCTTCACGGACTTGCCGCATTTGGAAGTGTAGGGCTTCAGACAGCTAGTTGTGAGGGGAAATGCAGTCTTCCCCCACAATGAGTAGAGCACCATCTTGCGTGTCGTTCGGGCACCGGGTTTCTGGATACTGGAAGCCCACGATTGAGTTGCGTTCCCAGCCCTCCTTGACTGTGACTGGGCCTGATATTACCTGGCAGTTGAAGATGAGCCATTGCCTGGAAGCTCGATGTACATGCTTGTAGTCCAGCAGCGACCTATGCGAAGAGGTGTGCTAAGAAAGCCCTTGTGTGAAATAAGTGACCTACTTGGCTGCGCTTTTGACCATGTGCTTGCACCTCATGCTTCCAGAAACGTGTGTGGGGAAGTTCCACCTCTGATCTACCAGTGCTCTGCAACTTTCTTCCAGCCTCTTCTTCAGTGGAGGAGGGCACTGGGAGCTCCCCATTATTCTTTGCATGACTGGGCTGCCAACCACTTCTCTGACCAACAACTGCTGATCGGTTTGTGTGCACCTCCAGCCCATTACTGCATTGCTCCTGTAGGTGGTCCCTGAGGCCAGGGCGCAGAGTCACGTGCTACCTGAAGCCTATGGTTCCAGCTGGGCCGGAAGTTGTGTTTGGCCTTTGGATTCAAACCTGGTGTCAGCGTTGCACAACTTTGTCAAACCATGTCGGCTGGAGGATCCTCATGGAAGTTCTGAATGCACGAGCTGTCTCGCAATCCTGAGCCCACCATCAGCTTGTTGTACTTTCCATCCTCTGCTCGTTCTAGCATCCATCTTTGGACCCAGAACTTCTGGACGCCTCCTTTTCTTCGCGTAGAACATGAAAGAGCCTCGTAGTATGCTTCACACTGTTGTAGAACGATGGGGCTACCAAAGGGTGTGTGATGTCCATGTGGAGGATTGACTGGATGCTGTGGAAGAGCAGAAAGACAAGGCTAAGAGGTCTGCACGCAGGGCTGCTGGGACTGAAGTGAGATCCAGGCGTAATTTCCCTCCCCCTTTTTATGGAAAATATAGGTTTTCTGCCTAGTGTCCTTTGCATCTCAGACATCTGCAGACATTCCTAACATTCACATATGTCCCTATACGAATGTTTTTTCCGTTTTTAATGCTTATGTATGCGAGCTGCACTCCAATTTCATCCTTTCTACATCCGTGCTACTCATGCTGCTGTTGTCCGTTGTCATGTCCGTTTTTCGCTTCCTTCCTGTTCCATTTTCCCTGAGTGGATCTGTTGCGCAGATGCGCAGCGGATGCTAAGCGGATATAGCAGATGATAACGGATGATGACCAGACGTATAATGATGTTCCCCGTCATGCGTTAGCAGAGAGGATGTAGAACGGACGCATTGGAACTTTTCCGCTCAAAAAGTTTTGTGCAGCTCAACAACTTTTTGGCAGATGAATTCAGTAGACGTGCTGACGATTAAGAGCAGTATGAAGAACGACGCACATGAGTACAAAACGGAATGCATTGCAGTTAAACCACAGATGCAAGTGTTTCTCTCTGTTTTACATCCTCCTTTCATTGATGCTGTGTGACAGGGGCTTGAATTATATAAGTATAGTAATCTCTTGTTACTGATAAATAGATGAGTTAGAATAAGAAAATGGACTTGAAATATATTATTGAAAGTTAAGGACTTAAAAGTTAAGGATAGTAGAATAAGTGACAAATGTGATATAAAATACTGGTTGAGTACAATTACAAATATATACAAGTTAAATATGTATGATATTATTTTGTGCACGAAGAAATATGTAATCAACTGACACACTGTGGAACAGAAAGAAGGTTTTATGTTTGTTTTTGTTGTGATAAAAATAAAAATAAAACTTTTATTTATAAAAAAGTTTAATTCTTCTCCAAACTGTTGCATCTTTTTCAAATCTCTGAAGCTGGCATGGCCAATCTTTTTGTGCAAGAGATAAATGCATGAATCATGTGCCACATTTCCAAATGTTTGGGCACATTGAACCTTTTTTCTCTGCAACACATAAAGATTATCCTCTTTTGTGCCCTGTGCACATACACTCCCATTTCTTTTGATGAGACATCTCCCATTTACAAAGATGGTCTCAAACCATTGTTTATCTAAACCTGAGACACTCAGTAAATTATGCTCCATTTCAGGCACACATAATATGTAAACTTCTCCTCCAGACATGGAATCAGCACACTGCCTTTTCCTGTGACTTCAGCCTTCTTGCCATTTGCCATGGCCACTCTATCACCTCCAGCTGGATCTATTCTGAAAAACAATTTAAAATTATTAACAATTGTTTGACTAGTCCCACTGTCTATTAACCAATTGTCTCTACTATTACAATAGGTAACTTTTACAACAGCAGATTGTCCATCTATTGGTTTTCTTCCTTGTAAACAGTCTTTCTTTAAATTAATCTTATCACCCCAGATGAAATACCACCGTTGTTCCTGTTCTTTCTTTTTAGAAAATCTTTGCTGTGCTGTAATCCAGTCTCTTCTGTTACTCTGGTCTCTGCAGAAATCCTCTCTGTTGCTTTTCTCTCTCTGCTCTTTGGGCCCCCACCTCAATAATTTATCCTAGTGGCTTCTTCTAAATGGCATTTGTTTTCTTCAGAAATCAAACAGACTTTAAGGGCTTCCATACATAATTCCTGCTCTGGTTTGCATTCAGGAATGGCTGAGCAATGTCCCACATTTCATCAAGACTGTTTTACACCAACAGCACTTTCTGAGATTCAGGAATCTGCATTCCATGCTGTTCTAACTCAATAAACAGAGTCTGCATCTGCAACAAATGTTTCTCTACACTCTCTTGTGGTAGCAGCCAGGCTCTGTACAATTGTCTCAATAATTGCACAATATTGCATGCTGATGCACTCACATGCATACTTCTCAATTTCAGCCAAAACTCCTTTGCAGTTTTTAAATCAACTACATTCCGGAATTGTTCATCTTCTAAACTTAAAATGATGTAGGGCAGTGCCTTATCATGCTGCCTTTGACCTGCAGCTGCTAATGGCCCCTGGGGTGGATTAATAACAATATCCCAGAGCTCCTTAGCCTTCAAGAAGCATTCCATTTTTGCAGCCCAAATAATATAATTCTTCTGTCCCAACTGAAGCAGAGAGCTCTCCTTGAAATCAACAGCCATCCTGCAAGCCATCTCAGCCTTGTTCTCTTTTGCTTATAACACAGGTTGTCCCTCACTTGATTACAGTTCAGTCTTACTGTGTGTTTGGATTGGTTGGGTGTGCTCTGAGCTCATAACCTGTCAGAATTTGTAGCAATCCAGCCAGTAACACAAACAAATAATTCAGCAGGGTTCATTATATCAAAAAAACTTCTTTATATACAATAATATAAAACATAATGCGTGTGTACAATACAATAATGCTCTTGCAATGTGATAGAGGGAAGAAGTAGCAAGTACAAGAACAAGCACTAGAACTTTCCAGCAAAGATAAAATGAACTGTTTTATACACAGCACAGTTTAAGCTAAGACACACCCAGGCTCCAAGCTGTCTCAGTCACCAAACAGTCCCCATTTGGCTGACTTGTTGCCATGTCTATTCCAGTTCATGAATCCTTATACATTGACACTTGTCTCTTCTAACAGCTCTCTGACACTCGTTCCTTTCTCGATTTTTGTCTTGCTTGGCTTCGGTTTATCTTGGCAATTTTGATAGATTGTTATGACATTCAGTTTGCTTTCTTCAATCTTAACAAGTACTCTTCATATTCATCTTTAGTGAGTCCTTTAGGTTCTTTCCATAATACTTGGGGTTCTCAATCAATGAGATCAATGACTTCAAAACAATTTTTTAGTACATTTTATTGGTTTTTAAAAAGCAAACATGAACAAACAAAACATAAAAACATCAGGCCATCTTCCATATATGTACATACAGTGTGCCAGTTGGTTTACAAATTGTTTACAAAGTTCGTGCTACCCATTTGAGCTCAATTACAGTACATCACATAGAAGCTCAATATCAATCAAGAGTAAGTACCTAGTACAGTACAAAGCATCATTTAACATAATTAATTCACCGATTTATGAGGTAACTCAAATACTATTTATTTTATAACAGTCAATAACACCCAAATCTAATGCTAAAGATTGTAGTATAAAAAGAAGTACATCTTTATAATGTGTATTTTCTAAAAACTACAATATTACATTACTGCAATTTATTATCGAACCATTGAGAAAAAAGATCCCAAATCAATAAAATTGTTACCTCTGTTCTCTAATCAAAGTCAATCTATCATCAGCACATTCCAATGTTTCTTAAATAATCCACCTTGCGGATGGTATCTCATTCTCCCAATTTAGCAAATACAACCTAGTCCGCGTAAATAACATACAATCAAGTATTCAAGTCTTTGCGTAGTCAGGTAAAAATTCCCAATAAAACATCTCTGGTTTAATCTGTATTTTTCAATTTCAACCACGTGTGGAAATTATCCCAGTATTAGTGTCCACCACATAATGGAAATATGAACCAGGTGCGAGACCATTCCAACATTTTGGATTTATTCTGAATCAGCTCATTCTGTCAGGAGAAAATGCCACCTGTAAAACATCTACAACAAATTCTTTATAAGCATTGACAGGTCATATAATTTGAACCGACAATTTTGGCCATTTCTCAAAAATACAACCCATGTCAAAATTCTCCCCCAACAATCAGAGGTCTTAGCTGTACTCTCTGTTTAAATCTAGTGAATATCCAAACAAATTTTAATCACCTGCACATACCTGTCAAAAATCATCTAAGGCAGTCAATTATCATAGAACCTTCTATTGAATCTCAACGATACCTGAGTGTATGGCGCATAGGAAAACCAAATCACATACCCTCCTCAAGTTTGACATAGATAAGTCACCCTCATTCAGATATTCACCATAACAACTTGTGTCCTTTATATAATAGTAAGAAAAAGCTCAGTATCGATAGCCAACGGAATTTCAACTAACAGTCTTTTAATCTCTCCCAATTAACCAACAGAGAACTGTATATAAGTCCGCTAAAATATCCTGTGTTTTAGGTTCCTATACCCATAAAAAGCATGCTTATCATTCGGAGCATAAATTCAATTAGGGAGTGTTCAGTAAATGTCCATTATTCCCCCATAATATTCTTCCATCTTATCAGTATAGATCAATTTTGCTGGGGTGGTCTCTTTAATATATAAAACCACTCTTTTCTTACATTGAGTCAAAAAAGTAAATATTTTCCCTATAGTTTTGTCTTAACAGTACTTTCTGTTGGAAACTAAATTATATCAAATTTTTAATTTCAATTAGAAAAGTTTCCTTCTTAGGTGAAATTAAGTCATTATATTAATTGTAATCAATTTTTTCTCTTCCATGGTTATATTTTATAATTGGGTTTAGCACACCATGGATAAAACCCGTCACATGCCCAACGAATGCAAAAACGTTGTAAAAAAGACACAGCGGATCGGCAAATGTTCCATCCATTGTTACGCTCCTCAAGAAGGGGCAAAAAGTGCCAAATAAACCAGGAGTAGCGATAACACAGGGAACGACGGTGGAGGACCAGGGCGGATGCGAATCAGGAGATGGAGCCAAGCGGATAGAAGCGAATGAAGGGTGTATGGACATCACGCTAGGCTTCCGGGGGACCTACAAAAGCGACGTGGAGGAAAGAAGCGATGCACGAAGCAGCGGATGAAAGATGCAAGGGAGCCACAGCGGGATGCACAGGAGCACAGGGAAACCTAATCGGATGCCGCGTTAATTGCACATGGTGGAGGAATGCATTGCATCAGAGCACCCATGATATAACGGGCAGCCGGAGGCAGGTCACCATTCAGAGGAAAGACCTGCGCGGAAGATTGCGCCTGCCTCCCTACCTGCATGGCTGCCTGCAAGCCTGCTGCCAGCCTGGCCAGCCCCCTAGCCAGCCTACTCGCCACCTTCCCTGCCAGCTTGTGCTCATGCCTCCTGCCAGCCTTGCAGCCAGCCAGTCTGCCTGCAGGCCTTGCTGCCTGCCTTCCAGCTGTCCACCTTTCTCCTTTGCCAAGCCTTGGTCCTGCCTTCCAATGCCAGCCTGGGCCTGCCCTGCTTCGCCGCCTTCGCCAGCCTTATGGTGGCCGCTGCCTGCCCTCTGCCAGCCTTCCTGCCAGCCTTGGCTGCGCCTCCCTGCCAGCCTTTCTGCCAGCCTTGGCACCTGCAGCCTCCCTGCCAGCAGCAACACCACGAACCAGGGGAAGCACAGAAAGCCTACAGCCATCTCTGCAGCCCGGCAAGGGGACAGGGCTACCATCCCGACCCCCTGGCCCCTCACTCTGGTCCCTGGGGCTTCTGTAGCACAGGGCTGCTCGGCTGGCTTTTCTGTGCTGGCGCTGCTCTGGAGGAGCGATGAAGCGGACAAGAACACATCCAGCACAGGCCACCTTCCACAGCACCTGACCCTCACCCTGAAACTGAGACGACCAAGAGGAGTGCCAGAGACTCATTGTATATAGCTTGCGTGATTTAAAGTCTATTGATTCACACACTTGCTTCATTATTTTGTTAAAAGTGCTATGGGAAACTTTAGAAATGGTTTAAGCCTGCAAGGCTTGATGGGAAGAACAGGGAGGAGGATACCTGGGAGGAATAGCGGGACTTGTAGGTAATGGGTAGGATATACTGTGGGAATAGATAACACTCCAGGCAAGCATCAGTGGGACGATGGTCCACCTCTCCAGGTCCAACACCTATGCCCCTTATTATCAATAATAATGATATACACATCCACACAGTCAACATAAACACAAACTCTTATTAAGCCCCCGATTCATGGTAGGCCACCAACATACATGGCACAACTCATCGATGTGATGACAGGCTAAGGAAGCATCCATAAGCATCTACCATCCGTCTTGCACTCCACTGCTCCAGCTGGGAGATTGCACCAGGATTCAGGAGGTGTGCGCTGATCTTCCCTCATGTGAGCTCTGTTGGGCCTTGCACATCCTCAGTGTCTATCAGGTTTCGCCCTGCTCCATCCCCAGGCTCCAGTCCCCATTGCCTTGTTGGAGGTCCACAGCCGTTCTGCAAGACGTGGTAGCGGGTGCGATGAGATGTGGCAGGATGCAGCAAGCTCCATAGACTCCTCACGTCTTGGATCTGCATGGTGGTGAGAAGTACCTGGAACCGTTGCCAGGATGCCAAAAGCGTTTCCACACCCCTGCCTTGCCTGGACAGCCTGTAGTTGAAGATACCTCTCACGGGTAGGCATCTGAGTGTGGCTCATGAGGTGGTTTGAGGGAGAAGGCGTCATCCCCAAGAGAAGTAGGGCACACTTGCGTGTCTGGGGCAGGGTCTGGATCTGGAAGCCCACTGATGAGGTTGCGTTCCACCCCTCCTGAGGTGACGGTTGATATCCTGGGCCATCTGAAGTAGAGCCGTGCCTGAAGCATCGATGTACATGAACTAGTCAGCATCACCGAGGCGAAGAGGGAGATGCGAGAAAGCCCTTGTAGTGAAATAAGTGGACCTGATTGGCTGGAGCTTTGCAGCCATGGTGCTGCATCCTAGGCTCCAACGGTGGGGGGAAGTTCCACCGATACCATGCTCGCAACTTGTCTTCCATCCTTCTTCAGTGGAGGGGACTGAGGAGCTCCTCCTGTGATTCTTCGATGATGGCCTGCACCACTTCTGCTGACCACAATGCTGATGGTTGGTGTGGCACCCTCCAGCCTACTGCATGCTCCTGTAGGTGGTCCCCTGAGCCAGGTGGCGCAGATCAGTGCACTTGAGCCAGTTCCAGGCGGGCCGAAAGTGTGCTCTGCTTGTCAACCTGGTGTCACGGCGCTGCACAACTTCGTCAAACATGGCTGGAGGCTATCCCATGAAGTTCTGGAACTGCCACGAGTGTCCTTTCGTCCTAGAGCTCCACTACAGCTTGTGTACAGGTCCCTTCCTCGCTCTTCTGGTTGGTCACGTTGGCCAGCACTCTTACGCCTTTCTTCTCCGAGTAGGTTCACAAGCAGCGCGAGATGGCTTCGCACTGAGTGCAGAAGATGGGGCTGCCAAAGAGACTTGTGCAGATCCACGAGTGACATGACTGGATCGGTGGAAGAGAGGCTCAGAGAAGGCTGCAGAGGCGCTAACCCATGGGCTGGCTGTTCTGAAAGTGAGATGCAGGTGAGTGCTCCCACCTTTTTAGGCGAAGGTCCCCTAGGTGTCCTGGCAATCCTCAGGCATCCTCTTCTTACAACCTCTAGACACTCCTTAATATCCGAAGATAGGTCCCCCCGTGAAGTTTTCCGTAAATGCTTTGTTTCCGTGCGCCCTCCTTGGCAACCGCCGGCATCTTTCCGCAAAACCCGTTCCGCTTCCCCCTGCGCCGTGTACCGCGAAGCGGATGGAAGTTGCGCGGGCCAGCAGATGCCTAAGCAGATATAAGCGGATGCGTAACGGAGGCAGAACGATGCCTAGCGGAGCCTAGTGGATGCAGAAAACGGACACTGGATACATTTCCTGCTCAAAGTTTGAGCAGTCAAAACTCTGAGCGGATCGAAACGCAATAAACAGATGCGGCCGGACAAGAGAGGATAAAAAACGGAGGCAGTGAGGACAGAAAGGAAATGCATCCGTTAATCACGGACTGACAAGTGTTTCTCGGTTTACATCCCCTTCCATCCGTGTTGCAGTGTGACAGGGGCTGTAGTCCGTGTCTTGCTCCCCCGTCCACCATCTGCACCTGCTTCTTTCAGCCACTATTGACAGTCAACTTGAAATTCAAGTAAAGAGATCTCTTTTTCTACTCCTTCCTCTTTCCTTTCAAAAAATTCTGATAAAATAATTCCACTTTCTCAATGATCAATCTATGTCTCGTTCTTGCCATGTGAATATCCTTCTGGAATCAGCCATCTATAATTCACCTCTTTTTAAAGTAGCATTTTAGTCAAGAATGGTATCTCTTCTCATCTCTCTCACTCTTCTGGTATTTGTTTAAGACACAATCTCCGTCTTTATATTTCAAGCTTTCTCTTTGGCCACTTGCAATATTTGCGTTTTAATAGCTTTCTTTGTAAATCTTGATGTGAACTTCTCTTGGTAAAGTTACTTCTCATCGCAATTCTGTGAAAACCGATAAACCTCACTATTCCTCCATCATCTTCTCTTGAGTAATTTCCAAAGCTTCAGCCAGCATTTCTATCATTATCTCAGCTAAATTTTGACCTTTTTCTTCCTCTACATTTTGGAATCTGAGATAAAGTTCTGATCTATCCATCTCCCATCTCAACATGCCACTTTTATCTTGTTCAATCATCATTAATCTATTATCAATATCTCTTATCTTCTTATCTCTTTGTTTATCTTCTTCAAGTTTTTGGAATCTCTCATCATATTTTGACATCATTTTTTGGATGCTCTCAACTTCTTCATAGGTCTTCCCGGTTCTTTGTTCAATGTTCTCTGTTCTTTGTTCAGTGTTTTCTATTCTCTTTTCAATTTTGTCTGATCTTGCTTTAATATCTTGAATTCCTTGCATAATCATCTGCAAAATTACTTTTTCTTGTTCCTTTTCTTGCTTTAACATTGTCTGTATTGAACGTTGTCCTGCAGATGGTGGAGAGGAAGAAGTAGAAGTTGAAGAACCAGGAGCTACAAATTTCCTACTCACTTTAAACAATTCAAAATCTTCAGGTTCTTCTAAGCCTTAATCCAATTGTGAAGTAGCCAATTATGATTCAAAGTGAAAATAAAAATGGTGAAGAGAAAAAAGCCCAATAATAATTATCATAAAAATAAAAAGGAGGCAAACAAGGTTTCTTCAGGTTCTTATATACCTTAATCCAATCAGTAAAGAGAGGGACTTGAAAAAAAAAACAAAAAGAAAAGGAAAAATTCTTCAGATTCTTCAACACCTTAATCCAATTGAAGGGTCTCAAATAGAAAAATACATAAAAATGAACCAAAAAAATAAATTAAAAAAACAAAAATACCAGGAAAAAAAAAGAAAGAAAAAAGAATGCTTCAGACTTTCCCTTTAAAATAAAAAGCAAACATGGAAGTTGAACTTATCCCCCCCACCCAAAAAAAAAGAAAAAGGCAAAGACGAACTCCAAGAAGGCCAGTGGGGAAAAAAAAAGAAATTCAATAAGGGTAGTAAGGAGGAATAGCACAGCTTAGAAAAAGATAAAAGGACACACTGCACTTTGTTTAATTATGCAAGGCTCTTATTATCACTCTTCTCCAAAGACTTCTTTTCATAAGCTTCAACACCAGGCTTCAGCTGTTGATAGAAATCCAGAAGAGCACCTGCCAATAAAAATCTCCATGCTCTTCCTCTATCTTATCAAATAGCAATGTCCTTGAAAAAATCTCAATTCTTTCTTTCTCAGCTTTCTCTCTCTTTGTTTGATCACAGAAAATAAAGTATTTTCAAGCCTCTAGTTGGCAGTGTTACAAAGTTTCTTTTACTCTCACTTTCCCCCTCCTCCCAACAAGATATAATAAAATTAACCAAAAAAAAAAGAAAAATATTTTTTTAAAGAAAGAAATAAACTAAATAACTAAAGGGAGCCTCTAGCCTAGAATATTACAAAATTAAAAGGGAGAAGAAAAAATAGATATATATATAAAAAGACCAGTCCAGTTTCAAAAAACAAGATTGTATATAGAAAATCCAGCAATACAAAAAAAACCCACAAAACCTTCCTTTGACGCTTCCGTTTAAAATCGCTGCTTGATCATTTCTGTCAAAAACTTTTACAGATTCCTTCTTTCCTTTAGGATGTCCTTTCAAGTGTTAGAATAAAGAAAGTTCTCACCTAACCAGCACACTTTCTCTTTCTGCTTCTTCCATTTCAGAGCTGTCCCAACTTCAGCAGCTTTAATGGCTGCCTCTTTATCATTGGCAAGATGAGCTTCTCCCGGATCAACCAGGGACTTTGCAGTATCCCTGGGATCAGCAGGATGTGCTCTTCACTTTTGCCATTTCTTCAGGATGGTTTAGGTCCGATAAGACCATCCAGGGGCAAAATATCGGCTGCGATCTCAGACCTCTGAGATCGCATGCCGTATCGTCACGATGCCAGCTCCGCCCTCCCAGGCTTCAAAACAATTTTTGATGTTCTCTTTGAAAATGTTCTCTTTGAAAATGGTGGCTATATGTGAAAGATCACATTGTGGAAATTGACTTCTTCATTTAATCTTGCAACTTGCCTAAGAGTAGTTTGTGATCTGTTCACAATCAACAACTGGCTATGTTTTTGATGGATACCATCTTTACTATGATATATTGCAACCATGCTATGTGAAAATAAAATATTTAGTTATATGTTATCTTGAACACTTTTAAAAATGAAACACAACATAATTCAAAATTCAGCTACAGTTCGAAGGATTCAACATTTCTTATTTTACAAATTATTTGCACAAAGCCACAGACTAAATCATCACAAGAGGTGGCCAACCTGACTTTTCATTTAGTTCACTGTTTTCAGTACATATTTCATAAAATATATTAGTATTGGGGGGAGTTAAGTATTTTAATAGACAAAAATACTACTTTACATACCTTACAACTATGGTGCTTGGGAGAGTTACATATCATACTGTTAAGTTTCATTGGGATTTTAAAAGTATTTTTATTGTTTTAATATACAAAGAGGGATTAACAAAATAAAATGTAATAAATAAGCAGGAAAAAGGAGACAAAGAAACTACCCAGATATATTAAATATAAAGAAAGGCATTCAACTGATTTTTCAAACACAACATTTGACCTTTATTACATAGAATGATATTGTTGTCTTTTCCTTTCCATCATAAAAACATGAAAGATATAATTGATCTAAGATTGTGAAAGTGAATGAACACACACACAAAACACAGATATAGATATAAATATAGATACAGATATAACATGTTTTTCCCAAAATAAGACCTCATCATATTTTCTTTTGACCTCCAAAATAAGCACCAGGGATATCTTAATTCCCCCCACCCCACCCTTCAGGGCAGCTCAGCATCCCAGAAAAGCTGAAAATGGTGCTTCAGCTCAAGCCTTTGCTTCCAGAAAAAGCATTGCTGGTTCTCTCTGAGCATGCTTGAGGCCAGCAAGCAGGTGGGTTGGAGCACAGCTGCAGCTTCTTCCTGTTTAAGCTTTGCCCTCAGTCTTTGTGAGGCTCATTGTGTCAATGCAGCCTCTCGCAGCAGTTAAAAAAAGTTTTTAAAAAATGGGTTTTTTAAAAAAAAACAGGGTTTTTTTTTAACTGCACACGGGCGAAAATCCCTTCCTCATTCTCCCTCACCCACCCCTTCCTTTGCTGCCCTGGCCCAGACCAAAGTTTTTTTTACTTTTACTCCAAAGTAAAAAAAAAACATTTTTTTTTNCCATCCTTTCACTTTCCTGACCCCCGCCCTTATCCGCCACTCCAAAGTAAAAAAAAACCTGGTTTTTTTTAAAAAGCCAGGGTTTTTTTACTGTGCACTCACGAAAGTCCCTTCCTCATTCTCCCCCGCCCGCCTCGCCCCCCCACTTATAGTGTACATGCGCTAATTACAAAAATTTTCCCCCTCGGCACCATCACTCACACCAGCACCACCACCAGCAGCTGCCCAGCCAGCCAGCTGCTGAGCCAACCAGCCATCGCTGCCTGCCTTCTGCCACCCTGCTGAGTGAGTGAGGACAAGCCGCAGCCCCAGTTACCAACACTGCTAATCATCCTCACCTGGCTGGCCTGCCTCCCAGGCCCGCCTTGCCCAGCCTGCATCCTGAGTCCGACCTGCCTGCCTTACCTTAAAGAAGATGCAAGTCTCAGCTGCCACCGCTTCTGCTAGCCATCCTCGCCTGCCCTGACTGCCTATCCCATCAGCCTCCGAAGATGTGGATTGGTAAGTACTGACCTCCAACTCAGTCACCTACCTACCTCCACCAGTACTGGTTGATTTCCGACTCCCAGGATGCCCACCAACCTTGCTAACACTCCCTGACTCACCCCCCCATTTTCCCTTGCCTGTGGCCCTCCATTGTTGCCGCCTTGCCTTCCCACTGCTGATTGGTAGTGAAGAAGCAAAGCAGCAGCTCTTGCTGGTCTGGTCCCCTACCTCCCCTTGCTGCCGCTGCCAGCCGACTCCCAGGCCCAATGCTGCTGCCTTGCCCACATGGAGGCCACCATCTTGGCTAGGCTGCCAGCGCCAGACCACCAACTTCCCTTGCCCACTGCGGCCCAGGGGTTGCTGCCTTGCCTTCCCACCACTGATTGATAGTGAGGAGGCAAAGGAGCAGCTCCTGCTGGTCCAGTCCCCTACCTCCTCTTGCTGCTGCCAGCTGACTCCCAGGCCGGGCACCGCTGCCTCGCCCATATCGGCTACCATCTTGGCTAGGCCGCCGGCACCAGCCTACCATCTTTCCTTGCCCGCCGCGGCCCAAGGGTTGCTGCCTTGCCTTCCCACCACCAATTGGTAGTGAGGAGGCAAAGCAGAAAGTCCTGCTGGGCCTGTCCCTTACCTCCTGCCGCCACTGCTGCCACCAGCCCAGTTGAGAGCCAACTCCTGTGTTCATCCTTGCCACAGCAAGCTAGAAGACTGAGGAGGACCCCAGCATAGTTGGCTAGCCAACTTGCCTGTCTCCTTTTTGGTAAGATGCTTTTGTATATTTATGTATTTATTTTTTTCTATCTGTTTTTGTTTTTCTTAATCATAAGAACAAAACAGATACTAAAGAAATAAATAAACACATAAATAAAAATTATTTTATTATTCATCCTGATCTTTCTTCTTTGCTTAAAGAAACATCAAGATGAATAGTAAAATAATTTTTATGTGTTTATTTATTTCTTTAGTATCTGTTTTGTTTTTATGATTAATAAAACAAAAACAGATAGTAAAAAATATATAAATACATAAATAGAAAAAGCAACTTACCAAAAGGAACAGGCAACTTCTTGTTACATTGATGTTATACAACTGTAATGTTTCTGCTTCAATCAATAGCAATAGCAACATCATCATAACAAGAAGTTGCATGTATACATAAATGGATTTTTTTTAAATAAAAAAAGTGTTTTATTTTTAAACATAAAACAAAACAATCATCAACATAAACCATCTTCAGTTACATAGTGTGTTGGTTTGGTACAAATCACTTGTGCACAATCTCTGCAGTTTTTGCCTCCATTTGCATTAATCCTTATTATCATAAATCCACCATATATATTTATATTAACTATTATTAATTACTTACTACACTACTAATTTACATCATTTGATGTGAACAAATCACCATTTTTACTTAATCTACTTTATAAGTTCATTTTCATCAATCACCAATCTATTCTACAATATATCCTTACTTTACTTACCTCTGTAATTCTATTATAACTTATAAAGTATAATAAAATATTTCATAAATGAAAAAGCAAAGCAGAAAAAATATCAATAAGTACAGCAGCGTAATAGAAAATATTATTTAAATTTTCTTTGTATTGACTTATTTCTAATTTTGTTAATTATATCAACATGTTTATAATTAATCAACCTTCTGTATTTAATTCATACATAGCAATGATCATTCTCCACCTAAATTTCTACCTCTTATCTCCATCATTTCTTTCTCCACATTGTAATTTTTTTATTTCATTTTCATCTATGGGGATCTCTTCGTTTTTCCACGATTGCACAAACCAATTCTAAGCTGCGTAACATTAAAATGTATTAAATATATATATCGCTTTATGTGGGGTATCACAAAATATTTCTGGTTTTAAAAATTTAAATCTACTGTTGCTTTAACACCATTTTTGCTACACCTGGACACTATATCCTCCTTGAATAGCTACACTAGCTGTGCCCAATACTAAATTCATATATTCCAGTTTTTTAAAACTGAGGAACAAATGTCAGAAAAGAATTCAATAATTGTCCTGTGAATGTGCCTATCAATTCCACTTGTAATCTAATTTCTTAGATAATTTTGTACTATTATCTTTTTTTTTTTTTGTACTATATATTATCTGCATAAGGCTGTAAAAACTTCCAGTATATTTTTAAGCTGCATTCTAAAAACGGTTAGGTGACAAACATGGCTTCCCCTGGCTTCTCTCTCTCTGCTATAGAGAGAACATTCCATTAGGGACTGTTTGGTCCAGGTAAGTAGTCTTGGCTAGGAAAGATTTTTGTGCCACCACATGGCAACAAAATAACAAAACTCCCTTGGTTTGTTAACAGTATTTCCATTTCAAGTGTTTCTTGTTCATTAATCAATTGTAATTATGAAAATATCAGCCATTCTTTTTATATTACACAGTGCAACAATCTTTTTTTTACACAAATTTTTATTCAATTTTTCACATAAAAACAAAAAGCTCTTTTTAGTGGACAACATATTTCTGGTCATCACTTTTACATAAAAATATGACAAAAGAAAAGAATATTCACAAAAGAAAAAGAAACAGAGAATAGGTTTCCCCCTTTTAACTGCTTTGAGTGTGACACCTCAGTGGTTAAAATATACCTTTATTAATTCCCAATAAACGCATTATTTTTAAGTAGTTACAATAATAATCATTACATCTTTTCATTTGGATTCCTGCAACATATTTTTCCACCCCTTAATTTTATTTCTAATTTCAAAAAAATAAAAGGAAAAAAATTGGACTATTCCAATTTCTGGTCACTTGATATTTTGACCTCATTTTTAAACATCTTCACATTCATTTCAATTATTACAACTTCTTCAAAAACCTTAACTTTTCTTTTAAGAAATAAAAACTAAAATGTATATTCATCTAATAAGAGTTATCAGTATCTATCCCTCCTTTATAATCTTATATTACCGCTATTTTCATTTTTTTTTAAATTGCAAATATATTCTTGTCACCCCTTGTCACCGCACTGGAGAATCCCCTTTTTAATTTATCAAAACCATTATCTCTGAAAAAATTATTTCTTTTCATCATTTTACTATTTCCATATTTTTCTTTATTTCATGCACCTGTTTCTTACTGCCTCTCCTCCCCCTCATTTTTCCTATATCTTTTCTCATTCTGGTTTATAATCCCTCTCTTTCTTGATATTCTTCCTTTCTCCCCTTTTCTGCTAGATCTTTCTACCTCTCCAATTTCCACAGGTATTCCCCTTTTTGATTACCTTCTTAAATCTCAACTTTTTAGCCTTCTTCTTTCCGCCTCGTTCTTTGTAGTGTTCTTTGTGTTTAATTGTCTATTTAAGATGGCTTCTTCCTTGAATCGACTCCTCCTCCTCTGAAATTTTCTCTTCTTGTCCTTCAATCAAGCCATTTTCCATTTCTTCTAACACAGAGCAAAGTGATTCGGCTCTTTCCTATAGTAATTATCTCATATTTCTAAGTTCCATTTTTAAAATTCCCGAAGAGATATCATCATTACACACTCTTATATTTTTATAATTTGTTGAAGTCCACAAAAACACTTTTACTTTCCTTCTTTCTTCTTTCACTTTTTCTAAAGTTCTCAATTATTCCAGCCCAGGGTCAATACGAAAAACATCAATCAATCCCATAATCAGTCTTTTCCTTGCTTCTTTCTTTATTCTGGTTGCAGCTTTCACTTTCTAAGATTCTTACTTTGTTTCAAATAATTTCTTTAATGTTATATCCACACAAGTTCATTCAGGAACAAGATGGCTTTCCCTTTTGTTTGATCTCAAGTTTTTGGTCAAAAGGTAGCACTCTCACATTATACAAAGTCTTCCACCTTTCCCCCCTATTTTTTAATTAAGGTCTTTCAAACCTCAATATTCCAGCACAATCCAGGCTCCAATTTGTAAATTTTATTATTATTATTTTTTTAACAATCTTAAGTCCAGCTTTATTTTATGCCTGTTTATTGCCTAAAATATTTTAGTTCAATTAATTAAATCTTTTGTTATGGCTTCTTCTTTCCTGGTTTGAAGCCCCACTTTAGCTGTCAAATTATTTTCTTTTTTTTTTCCTGTCTCTTTGTATTTTGGCTGCTCACCTTTTCTTCTCTTAAAAGTTCAATGTTACCTTAAACTGGCAGGGTACTTTTTTGTTTAGTTGTTTTTGCCCAATTGTCCCGGTTTTCAGATGTTATTCTCACCTCTTTCTTCCTCCTGAACAATCTTAGTCCAGCTGAGTCCTCCTCTTTCAGGGTGGCCATTTTGGACACCGCTTCAGTTGTCTTCAGGTGAAAAATGGCCAACCCAGGAGGGGACATGTGGTTCACCTCAAACCTGGCTCGCAGCTTCCCTTACTCCACCACCCCTCCAAGGCAGCTTAAGCCCCTAAATCGCAATGATCCAATGAAAGAGGCATGGACCATAGCCGCGGACAGTCACGAATCTATGGTCCATCAGCGAGGAGAACTCCCCAGAAGTCCCAGTGCAACATCTTTTTTATAGACTGTCATTTTCAAATCACTTTCAGTTCTGTCTCATTCTTGTCTGGTGAAACTTGTTCCCTCCTTTCCATAACAATCTTTTAAACACTAACTAGCTATAGTGTCAGGGACTTTTAAAAGTAACTGAATATTACTGATCTCCATTCCTCACCTGCTTTCTTTTGCTTGCCACTGCCTTCACCACTCAACTTACAACAGTCGAGTCCAAACCAACTGTTGATTTTTTTTTTGCAGCATATTGCCAAGATGAAAAGGCAAATGAATTTGTCTGCTTTCTTTTGCAAGAATAAACAAAAGGAGATCCAGAAGAGTCACAACCACACCACTTGGAGTCTGAGGAAACGAAACCAGCACATCATCTATCAAAGAAAGCAGAGCCAGCACATCATCCACACCATGACCAGAGGAAGGAGCCAGCACATCATCAGGTACTGGAAGAGCTGATAATCAGACATTGAAGGGAACCTTCTGAACTGCTTGCACACTGCAGCAATAACAATAATTTTTTAGGGAAAATATTGATGGACTGGAACGTTTCCCGAAAAATTAGGTTGAAAGTATTGCAGAGATATTTAGATTTCAACCAAAGAAAAAAAGTGTCGCATGGAGCTAAGAGTGGAAGAATTACTAAATTTGACCATCAGGAAGAAGTAAAGAACTCCAAACAGCTTCCCTCAGAAAGAAATTGAAGGAACATTTCTCATCTTAGGCTCACAGCATCTGTACAAGAGAAGTTAAAGCAATCGTGAAGGAGGATGCCATAACAAAGGACTGGAAGAACATGAGTGAGAAAATATCTGGGTAGTACATGTAGTGTTTATTACAGTTTATAGTCTGGCACAAACATGCAGACCATTTTCATATATAGAAGATCTGATTGAGTTACAAAAGAAATGGTGTAGATTTGGGAGCATAAGGGTTGCATTCACATAGAACTGCAGTTGCAATAGTAGATTTCATTGTAAAAGATATCAGAGAAAACATTTATTTACCAAAATTATTGAGAAAACTCACAAAATCTGTTTGATTAATTGATGAAGCCTCAGCAATATCTTCCAACAGTTTCTTATACTGTATTTAACATTGAGGGTCCAGCTTTCTCACACAACAATTTTCCTTGAACTAGTACAATTAGATAAACAAGATGCAGAGACTATATATTGTTCAGTTTTTATAGAAAGTTTGAATAAAGTTGGGTTTAATAGAAACTATCTGGAGAAACATTTAATTGGATTTTGCTCTGATGGAGGCAGCGTTATGCTTGGGAAAATTTGGGGTAAGCACTAGCCAAAGAGTTTCAAATATTATAATATGGCACGATTTAAACCATCGTTTGCAACTTGTTTTAGATGATTCTATTAGGAAAAAATAAAGCAAATCAATCATTTTCAAAATTTTTATTGATAAAATATACAATTCCTTGCAGCATTAAAAAGGCTAGAGATATTATTAAAATCACTTTTGCTAGTCCAGTTCAGCAGAGGTGGAAAAGGACTTCTGCAAGATGAACATAATATGTTCAGAAGGCAGAAGTCGCCCTTACACGTTTCCCATATTCTACAAACCTCCCTGACGCATCATCAAATTGGCTTACCTGTGCAAGAGTGGGACCTGTTCCTATAGTAAAAGAAAGTGGTTACATCGGCGCCATGCATCACAGCTGTGATGCTTGTGTTAACCAAGAAAACTGTAGCTCAGGCATGATAATACGATAAAGCATTTGGGATTACTTTAAATAAGTTTTGTTTTTTTTTAAAGTTTTTGTTATGGAATAGTTTTGATTAATATTTTAAAATGTGTAACAGTATAGTTTTGTGTACCTTTTATTATTTTAAGCATTAAAGACATGCACATACATAACTAACTCCTAATTTTGATTTGGTATCATTTTTTTAAATACTTAGTTATCTAGGGCAAAGCGTATATTTGAAGTTGGCCTCGCCCAGACCTCTGCAGAGGCCTAACCCGTAGCTGCCCGCACCTCGCCTTGGCCATCTCTCAGGGTCACACAGGCCTTGGAAACTCGGCAAAAGCACTTGATAAGCAATTGGCCAACTAATGGTGAGCACAGCACCTGGTCATTAAGTGAGGACCACTTAAATTTGGGTTGCCAGCCACATGGCCACCTGCCTGGGCCTTGCCTGGGCCTCTCCAGGCCTTGGAAACTGGCAAAAAGCACTTGCTAAGCAATTGGCCACTAAGCGAGGACATGGTCATTAAGTGAGGACCATTTAAATTTGGGTTGCCAGCCAAATGGACCACTGTAACCCTAACTAGGTAACATCATCAGTGCTGGAAGGACTAGCACCAATGATGTTACCTAGTTAGGGCAATGAAACTTTTATAAGAAAATAAGCAAACTCAGAGCGCACTAAGCACCCCTCATTTTAATCTTGAGCTACAAATATTCTCCTTTATTAGACATATAGTTAAGACATATTAGACATAAGTTAGCTCATGAATGAATTTTGATAGTGCTAGGTTTTTATTTATATAATGCTACAAAGTGCTTCTCAGGGTATTTCTAGTGGAGAAAATCTCTATTTCTAGGAGGATGAAAGTCGGGTTAGGGTTAAGCTTCCTTGAGTTCTGAGTTTATATTTAAGGTTAGGATTAGCTTTTGCACAATTTTTAAACACAGTAATTGTCCCAGGAATGTGTCAGGATAAATATTTCTTGACGGGGTAATTTTTAATATTAAAACTTTTTCCTGGCAGTATGGGCACCTAACATTCAATTTGGTATGAAAGTTAACTTTATCGACAATTTCTCTAATTAGTATTAGTCATGTGTTTATGTTATATGGATATTGCTTATCTTGCTAACCTTTATGGTAAAATATTTTTATTGGTATTAGAATGAAAGTCACAAAAAGTTAGCCTTTCTCAAGGGCCTTGGTTTATTTCAGTGTGAAATAATTTTACAGCAGTATTAAAATTTTAATTGACTAGCTTTATGGCAGTACTAAAACTCAAATAAAATTTTAAAAACTTTTTAAAATATTCCATACATTTTTTGGTTTTAAAGCTTTTTGGCAACTTTTTGTTCTTCATTACTGATCTAAATTTTAAGAAATATTATCTGGAAAGAAGATCATAGAAGAGAGTTCCAAGTGGCATCTGTTGAATTAATGAATGTCTATCAATTAAGATTCCTATCTCTGTGTCTTCTCTATGTGAGCCATAGCCTCAGCTGCCAATTAAGATTCTAGTCTTCACTTACAAGGATCGACTGACGCCCTCTTCACAGCTTATGCTATAATTTTTATTTATGCATTTTTATTGCAAATTCACTTTAAAGTTTGTTGGTTTGGTCCTGAACCATAAATTTATCAATAAAATACATGCTAGAGATTTTATATTCATAACAATTGTTCAGATGTTAGAAATTCAGTAGTGTTCATGCCAAATAAAATATCTTTTAAAAGATCAGCTCAGTTTCTGATAACTACTCAGGGTTTGCCTTCCCATCTAGGTATTTGGTCAATTTCCCTTATAGCTTTGGGATTTCCTAAAGATCTTCCATCAATAAAGAAATAAAACTTTCCATACATCTGGGTTATTTCCTCTTCCTCTGAATCAGGAGCAGAGAACACTCTTCACTGCAGGCAGTGAGCAGGGCAAAATCAGCAGAGCAGAATTTTTTATTTTGTTGGTCTAGGGGTGGTAAATTCCCTCTTTCAGTTGTGTTAAACTTGGAAACAGATGCTGCTCTGTGTTGGCACTGTGCTGGGAAGCCTGCTAGTATCTTATTTCATTTTAAACTAGAAGAAGATTTAAAACCTAGGCTCAGTGAGGAGCTTGACAGGCACAAAGGGAAGGATATGTAGGCATGTTGGTACCTTCGGGACACTGGGTTGGCGATGTCTGCAAAACATCTTTGTTTCTTCTTTATATTATCTTTCTGCTTCTTTCTACCCAGGGGTGGAAAAAATCTCAGCAACCAGTTCTCTGCCCAGTTTCTGGGTGAGCGTGGCCTCCCGGAACGTCTGGGAGAGCCATTTTTCATCTTCCCCAGTGTCTGGAGGCCTCCCTCAGGCCTCTGAGAGGGTGAAAACAGCCTCCCCCTGGCTCTGGAGGGCCTCTGGAAGCTGGAAACAGGCTCATTTCCAGACTTCCAGAAGTTTTGGTTTCACCCTCCCAGAGCCTCTGCATGGACCCTGCACTTACTTACATCCAAAATTGGCTGTGTGGAGACTCCTGGGAGGGGACGGGAGGGGTGGGCAGGACCAGCCAGTCAGTTCAACTAGTGGTTCGGCAAACCAGATGTAAATTTAACATCCAGTCCACCCGAACCTGGTTGAACAGGCTGAATCCCACTCCTGTTTCTACCCTATAGTTCAAAAAGCTAATTATATTTACATTTTAGATATTTCTGTTGTCCTATAAATTTTTCCCTTTCTATGGCAAAGTTAATATTTTCTTGTTACCCAGCTGGCAAAAGAAAAGCAAACTGAACTTACATCATTGGATGATTAGGGGTTCCCAAATGGTGGAGGCTAATTTACAGAACCATTCTGTCCTAGCCTGCATTGCAGGGCTGATATGCCTATTCTTGCAGCCTCTTTAGCTCTTTCAATTTACACTGGTAGAGGCAGAGACACCTTGCCCAGGAATAACATAGACATGGATTCAGATGTCCACCTTCAGATTCCTGCCTGCCGATGCTTTGGAATCAATCAATTGTTCCCTCTTATCCTGAGATCCTGAGTGTCTCTCATGTATTGTAACTTCATTACAGTGTCTTCATTCTATTTTAGTTACTGCAGCATAAAAGTATTCAATAATAGTACTATCCTCAGCCAGCTGGCATAAATGAATAGAATTACAACATACTTTCTATATAATTAATCAAATAAGCGCCTTTTATTGGGATTACAACTCTAGTATTCATAAATCAAAGTAATGGCTAAAACATATTTAATCTTACAAAATGGACGTGGCATTTTGTACAATCGTTATGCTGAAAAGTAGATCAATGTGTAATTGACAAATAATTCATCAAAGAGCAGGTAAACCGTATGTTCTCTCTATAAAATAGAAAACTTGAAAAAAGATTCGGTATTCCATCATTTTGTGTAATTTAATTAGGCATTGAAGTTTTAATTGTCCTTTCCTAAAATAATATTTGCTCAACTTTTAAATGCAGACCACAAATAACAACCTTAAAAAAACCTGATCGATTGTGTTGTAGTCAACTCATAGCTGCATTTCATCCCACTATACCTAATACTATAAGCACACTATTGTCTTTTCAATCTGCTATTCCAAATCCATTTGATTAGGCAAAGGAAGCATATTTGTTGGGAAAATGTGCAAAAGTCGATTATCATTGTCCCATTCTCCAATATTAGAACCGTATCCTGTGAAGCATCCTAGAAATCATTCCTAAAATCAAATCGTTGGTTGGAACTTGGCAAAAATATTCAATGCAATGTTAATTTTTTAAAGAGTCAGGTAATAGATACTAAATAAATAATGAACAGAAAATCTCTTAGAACCATCCTCATAATGTATCTGGAAGGTAATCAATTTTCTTAAGGGGTTTAATGCATTACATGCCTTGCACAAGATGGAACCTCGTCGTGCATTTCAAATTAACATATATCTAAGGTCAAGGCTTGTACACTATTTTTTTTCATTCACTCCGCATTGCTGCACCATTTGGCAGCCTGTCATTATCAGCCAGTCACTCTGAATCAACATAGAGAATGCAGTATTTGTTCTTAAGTGACCTTTGTCTCTTGATATTAATAAGGCAAACAATTCTCCCTGTACCTTACATTCATCTTCATCAAAAGTTCATCACAGATGGGACTTCCAGGAAAGAAACTGGAAAGTGATGTCTGCAGCAAAATAAAGAACCAGTGAATAGACCAGCAAAGAGAGGACTTGAAATCCTCTGCAAGTGCTCCATATAGTTGTTCAGCATGAGGAGACCACAAGACAGAAGTCTCTGATGGGTTTAGAGCTCTGAGAGGCATGGGAATAGCCATCTTTTTACTCAAAACATTGTTATTCAAAAGGACACTGAGTTCACATACTTTTTAATTACCTCTGGAAATTTGCTTATTGATAAGGAACCTTCAGATGGACAACCTTTACATATTCTCTCAGACCGTAGTGAAAGATGTTTTTAATAGTTTGTGTTATGTCGCGGGAAAAAGAGGCTCGAGACCAGTATTACTTTCAGCTCTTTATTTAGTTCCTGAAATCTGTCTGACTGCAGAGCCGTGGCAGCCTCTTTTATAGTGGCTGCTCGTGGCTCACGGCTAATGATGGCTCCTTGAATCTCCCGCTGCTCAGGCGGACCAATCACAGGGTGGCAATTGCGGACCAATCACAGTAGCGTTGAAGAACCAATCACAGTGTAGTATTGGTGGACCAATCAGGAAATTACAAGTACTGCTCTAAAAAAACACCCCTCCCCACTTGGTTTAGTCAACACTGTTCAGCAGTCACGGAAGTAGGCGGGGCTTTTATGGTGTCTACTTGACCTGCACAGCTCAGTTGCATTGTTGTCTTCAGCGGTTCGGATAGGATTGCTGTTTCTCCCATCCTTCTTCGTGATACCTCCTGGAAGGTGAAGTCACGCATGCCACTCACCCGGCCTATCTGGCTGAAGAGTCAGATTCAGCTGCTCCCTTCCAGAGTGGCTTTGTGTTTGGTTTTTCCACTGCTGTTCCTTTCTACTGAAGTCATCTCCAGTAAATAATATGTGGTTTCTTTCTAATTGTGGCTACTGATGATGTTGGTTGGTGAGTTGTTGTTTAGGCGTTTGTTGTGATGTTTCTTGTTCTAGTGGAGGGTCTCCCCCCCTCTATTTCATGTTTGAGGGTCTCCACTCTCTGGTCTGGTTATTATTATTTTTTTAATGTTTGATGTGGTTCTGGCGTGTGTGTGTGTTCTTTCTCCTTCGCACCTGGGTTTTGTTAGTGTTTCCAGTGTTTGTGATCTCAGTTGATCTATGTTCTCCTCCAGTTTCTTCCGTTCTCTGTTTTCTAGTCTGTATTACCCCAGGGGTCCTGTTATCTGAATTATTGTTGCCAGTCATCCAAAGTGGGTGCCCTGTGAGATTTTTTTGCATAAGACCAGGTCTCTCCTGTTCCCAATGTGCGCTGCTTACTAGAGGGTCTGCTGGTTTTTCAGGGCTGTAAGTGGGGTGTAATCTATCCAGATGTGATCTTAATTTTCTTCCGCATCCAAATAAGTTTCCTTTTTTACGCTGGGCTTCTATTCGTTTGGTGTGTTAGGTGTGATGTGTTGTATAGTTAGCATTTTGGCAGATTTTTTCTTGTATGTCCCCCGTGTCTAGTTTCTCTATAGTCCTCTTCATATACCATTTGCGTTCCGCCCATACGACCGTTTTAGCCGGCCAACCAGCGCTGTCAAGGCATGCCTTATGCCAGGTTCAGTGAGGAACTTTCAAATGTACCAACACCGTGAACTGCGGCCCATTGTCTGAAACCAATAGATCCAGCAACCCATGTGTTGCGAACAGCTTCTCACAACTGTCTGATGACGGCTTCTGTTGTTGTGGAGTTCATGACGCTTACCTCCACCCACATTTGAGTAAAGCGTCTACTATTAATTAAATGTTGTGTCCTTTAGTCCGGCCTTACGAAATCTATGTGTATTCTCGACCAGGGTCCTCCTCGGTGTTTTCCAGTCGAGCACAGGTGCAGCGGGGGTGTAGGTCTGGATTTTTGGCATTGCATGCATGTTATCCACCCCATCTCCCAATATCCTTATCCATCCCTGGCCACCATACTAACCCCTGGCAGAGATTTCATTCTTACGATACCCGGTGTCCTTCATGGCAAGATATACAGTATTGTTCTTAGAGTATTTCGGTATGACTACCCGATCCCCCATAGTGTACAACCTTTTAAAAATCGAGAGTTCCGTCTGTCTGTTTCCAGAATGGTTTAAAAGTCTTGTCCATCTCATTATTCTAGCCACCTTTTCCTACCCAGTTTAAAATCCACTCCATCTTTTTGTCTCTTGCGTTTCTTTCACAGTCCGCTGCAGTTATGGGTAGGTTTGGTAGTGTCTCAATTTGTAGCATGGATGTGGTTGTGCAGCCCGGTCACTTCCCCCAATTCAGGCAGGGGAGAACGGCTCAGGGTGTCAGCGTGTGATATGTCCTTCCCTGGCTGGTGGATTAATTTGTAACTGTATGCGGCAAGGAACTCGGACCACCTCGTCATTTCGTGGTGCAGTATGTTTGGGGTTGCCTTGTTTCTCAGTTATTCGCAAGAAGTGGCTGTGATCTGTAATTGTGAAGTCTGCTATAAGAGGTATTCACATGGAATCGCTTGACTCCAGTTTATCGCTGCTAGCGCCTCTCTGTCCAATTGGCTGTAGTTTCTCTCTGCTTTAGATAGTGTTTGGAATAGAATGCAATTGGCGCTTCTCTCCCATCTGTAGTTGTGTGGGCTGAGTACGGCTCCAACGCTGAATGGAGATGCCGTTGCAGGTAACTGTCAGTGGCAGGGTTTTGCCTGTATTGAATTAAACACAGATTCGGACATCAGCAAGTCTTTTATTTCCTGAAACATGGCTTGTTCATGTCGCCCAGGTCCAGGTAGCTGTCTTATCCAGCAATCTGTGTAATGGTTTCCACCGTCATTGCCTCTGTGGCAGAAAAGACATTATAGAAGTTAATGAGTCCAAAAATGCTTGCAGGTCTATTTTTTATTTTGGGCTGGGAGCTTCTTTATTTGCTTTGATTTTCTGTCCGCGTGGGGTGGATTCCTTCTTATCTATTAGGTACCCCAGGAATTCAACTTAGGGGTGGCTAGCTGGCATTTTTCTTCTTTTTACTTTGAGTCCCGCCTCTTGAATCTTTGTAAGACTTTCCTGAGGTGGCTTTCCAGTTGGTTCTTGTCACTAGCTGATACCAGCAACATCATCGAAGTGGAACCACGCCACAAAGGAAACTACCCTTTTATTCTTGTAATAGGTGCTCCATCAAGCTTTGGCACCCCTGGGGCCACGCTGACTCCAAATTGCAGGTCTTTTGGCATCTGAATGCCCTCCTGTGAGTCACAATTGTTTGTGCCTGCACTGTTTCAGGTCAACTGACAATTGCTGGTACGCTTGTGCAAGGTCGAGCTTCACGAGAAATCTTTCCTCCCCAAATGAATGTAACAGATGTTGTACCATCGGAATGGGGTATAGCACTTGTTGTAGTGCGTGGTTGAGGGTGGCCTTATAGTCTCCGCAATGCACATGGACCCATCTGGCTCAATTGGAGTCACAATTGGGGTTTCCCACCTTGCGTGGTCTATTTGTTCCAATACCCCTATGAGCGATGAGTTTATCCAATTGCTCATCGATCTTTGGTTTTAAGGCAAAAGGGACTCGCCTTGACTTTAACCTGATTGGGGCTATGTTCAGGTTCAAATTAAAGAATGGGGCACCTGGTACTTGCCATGTTTTTCGCATCGAACACCGTCCGGAAATCCCTCTCACGGACTCTCCTCCCAGTCGTTCAGTGACAGCATACGTTGATTCTGGTCGACTCTGATTACCCAGGGGCACGACCTTCAAGTACCCAGTAAGCTTGGGCGGTCTAATGATATTGTTATATGGAAAGAATTTCATGTGCTTTCTGAAGTTAACTTGGAATGTTGCATCCAACACACAGGATCCTGTATCCTTGGTCAGTCTTCGGGTCAGTTTTTGGCCTTCTAGTTCTTTCTTCATATGGCTTGTGTATCAGTACTCTTAATGTGTTCCATGATACATGAGACAGGTAAGCCGGAGCGCACCTCCATACTCAGCATTTTGGCCTATCAGTGTTGACTTGCAACATGTTACCTTTCGGCATTGGTTGCGCTTGAGTGCTGATGGTTATCAGTTTGGTGTAGTCTCTTCCTATCGTAGGTTTTGTTGAGCCGATTGCTTTTGTTTATCTGAGCCCAATGGCTCCTGCCACTGTCTTTCTCTCGTTCTGGGAAAGTGCTAGTCTCTTCATGCTGGGGCTGTAGCTCTTTCAGTTCCGGCAAAATGTCGGATATTTCCGGCAAATATTCCTGCAAATATGTCCCGCTGTCTCTCGCCAGTCGCTGGCAAACCGCGTCAAGAGATAACAGACACTCAAAAAGGGGGTGGTCCTCCTCCACACCCGGCGCACTGGAAACCCACCGACTTAACATTCTCTCATCTCCCGTTCTGTAATTCGTCCGATATGGGAGTCTGTGTATTTGGTTTTTCCTCGTTCCGTCGGTCTTGGACCGGACTCCGATGTCTCATCCCAGTGCCTGGTGGTGGTGGTGGTGGACCCTCTGTGGGTGCCTCTGGTTTCTTTCTCTGGGATTGGCTGTCTCTGCCCGGTGTTTCTCGGGTTGCCCACGTAACTATCATTAAGCCGCATGGTGGATGCTGATCTTCTTTCGATGGCTTCAGCTGCAGTGGCCTCAGCGATGCCCTCAGTAAACTGTGATATTTGGTCAGGTTCAACGCCAGTCCGGACTTTGCCCAAGGTGAGGTCTCACCATCAGTCCTAAGGACGGCCATGCGTCCTCTCATTGCTTAACCTCCATGTATGACGAGAACTTGCACAGCCCTCAATGCATCCATTAGCACGCCGCTAATGAAATCTCAAAGATGCTTTTCAACCTTCTTTCTGGTAACTCGTTTATACGAATTCATCGTCTACCAGATAAGGCCTGGAGACGTACGGCAATATAGACCCTCAGTATTCAACTGTCCCCACTCTAGGACCAGGCCCATTTGCTTTCAGCGTCTTTGAGGTTTAGCCAATGCCCCTTGGGCCATCTTGAACACTAGATGGGGCCACAGTGTGTCAGGAACCAGCTCTTCTTCCTAGTTCCCAATAGCTCAATGAGATCCCTGTAAACTCATTCAATGCTCTCGAGGTGACAATGCAAGAATCTGTCAAGATGTATGATTCGCCCAGTCTCCATCACGCTCCGGGCACCTTGAATGGATCGCGAGGTGACAGCAAAAGCCGCTGGGTTGAATGGTGCGGGTGGCAAGTTGCTGCCAGCCATTTCGTCTTCACTTGGTTCTCGTTGCCACGTGCTCAATTGGTCTCCTTTGTCTCAATATCCCATCCTTGTCACCAGTGTTATGTCACAGGAAAAAGAGACTGGAGACCAGTGTGACTTTCAGCTCTTTATTTAGTTCCTGAAATCTGACTGCGGAGCCGCGGCAGCCTCTTTTATAGTGGCTGCTTGCGGCTCACGGCCAATGACAGCTCCTTGAATCTCCCGCCGCTCAGGCGGACCAATCACAGGGTGGCAATTGCAGACCAATCACAGTAGTGTTGAAGAACCAATCACAGTGTAGTATTGGTGGACCAATCAGGAAACGGTATTACAAGTATGCTAATATAGAACAGTTTTTAATTAATTTAATGTAAGGTACCAGAAGTTTCCCCATGCCACTGAGATGCCAAAGATAGTGAGACTCGAGACAAGGCTTGCAAAAAGAAGCAGATTGTATTTATGGCCAAAACAAAATACTGGGTGAACTATATCCAGAATATACAGATACAATGCATGTGAGGAATAGCCACATCTTGGGGAAGATATGGCTTGTTTTTATAGGCATTAGCTTAGTTCCCAATTCTGGCCTCCTAACTTCCTGCAAAAGATAGATGCTTCAGTGTTATCTCATCCTTCCTTTGTTCTCCCAATTAGTTAATTAGCCACTTTGGCCCCCTGTTGCTATGCAGAACTAACAACACAGATCAAAGGTGTGTGAACTGCCCTTTTGAGATACATGACAGATATAAGACAATCACACATACTGGTTTTGCAAATGGGCCTAAAAGTGGATTTCATTCCTTGTTCAGTCCAATTCAAGAGTTTCTTCATTTGCACTCCATCCATTTACCTATCAAATCATCACTTTCAACTGTCTAGTAAACACCTAAAGCTATCACATTCCTGTATATTTCACACAGAGATTCAACTAAAACTTCATTCAGAGACATCTATAACTGGTTTTATAGTTTTATAGCTCGGCAGTGCAACCAAGCAAATAATGAAGACAGTCAAGAAGATGTCAAGAAGAATATAGGAAGAGCCCCACAAACATTTGCTAAATTTTCTGAAATGGTATTCACAATGTGGCTGTAAAAAAGCTTTCCATTTTTCCCAGTATAGCATCTACATCATATGTTTATCTCTAATTAATGGCAAGAACAATTCCAACCCTCTGTATTTGAGAATAATTCTCAGCATTGAACTTTCACTTCCTAAAGGACAATTTTAAAATTGAACTTCCCAAATATAAACTACAAGGACATTTGCAAATTTTGTAGTTGAAGGCATTACTTAATGTAGGCCCAGTGTGGAAGGTATTTTTATGCATATATAAAATCCATCATTATGTGAAATCTAAGCAGAACTACTGACTACAGTATTTTATACTGCAGAGATAATTAAAACAAAATTTTCTACATGGATGGAAAACCTGCTCTCAAATTTTTACACAAAACTGTTCAAGAAGCAGCTCCAGTTGAACACATTATTTTTTCAAATATTGCCACAAACACCATCCTTCCCCCCTCCACCTTGCCCTGGAAAGGAACATGTGCTTCCAATGAAATAACTTCATGAAAAGAAAATATAGTGAATACACATAAAAGCAAAAACAAAAATCTGCAAATATATTCTGTTCTTTTAAAAACATACTGTATAACTATATTGCTGTTATTTTTGAAACAAAAAAAATGCAATATGTATAACAGTACCAAGTGCTGTAGTTCCAACTATGGACTTTGAAAATGTAACTCATTGCAGTCACAAGCTCTGGAGAATTAGCTTCTCTTGGAGCTTCTAAGCTTTATTGTTCATCCCCTAGCGGGTTTTCTCTTCATCTCAAGCTTGACTAGGTCCATTATGATAGAAATGTACAGAAAGCCTTTAGACTAACATGCAAAATTGCACTCCTTAAGTTGTGTGGAAATTCAAAATTTTCCATGTGTGGGAGCCAAAAAAGACTGTAAGGAAATATTCAGCAACCCATCTCTCCATTATAATCTCATGAAAATTCTGATTGGAAAAGGAATGGGTATGATCTAATGAAAACCAGGCAAATGACAAACAATGCCTTTAATTGTATATAGGGGCATAGGGGTGTGCAAGCCTACCAGCATGCCTACTGTTCCTGTCTTACTGTTCCCATTTATCTGTATTTACTTCCTTTGTTCATGTTTATGTTCATACCTATACTTATCTTGTACATGTTTGACAAACAAACAAATAAATAGGTAAATAAATAAATGTTAGCGCGTAGTAAAATTAAGCTGTCCTTTTCTTATATTAACATTTAATATTCAATGAGGAGTAAAGTCGAGAAAAGAATTATTTTAAAATCATTAGTTAATTTTCCAGGTGGGAAAATGAAGGGATCTCAGTGGCTGAGCTGCCTGACAGCTCCCTTTAAAAGAGGGAGCTATTGGACAAGCACTTCACTTCTATGTACCAATCTACTCAATAAAGAGCTGTTAGTTACTAGCTGGAGTCCTGCCTCTTCAACCGACCCAACTTAACAATTGACATTTGGGAACAACTGATCAGAGATGGCTATTAACTTTTATGCTGCTATCATTCCTGTAAAGAAAGAAATTCATCTACAATTCAGGGCTGTTTTTTTTTTTTTTTTTTTCANCTTTTTTTTTTTTTTTTTTTTGCAATTCATTAACCATTGAATTAAGTTATATCACTAACTGCTGTTAAAGGATATATTTGTAAAGTGTTACCTTCATCACATTCCTAGTCCTCCATATTTAATTAGCCTGTTGTACTATTTTTCCTCATCTCTCAATACAAACTGATTAGGATACCTCCTCCATAATACTGATGATTATGCAGCCAAAAGATGGAATCAGCCAGTTTCTACTGGCCATTTTAGGCTGTAAAAGGCATGCCCACTTCTTTCTAGACATTCTATGCTTCTTCTATGACCGTTTAAACTCAGATCAGTGGTATCCACAGGACAGAGTAGAAGGATGCAGCACCATTGCAACATCATGACTCAAGTCCTAACATTACCATACTGTTGGAAGAAATGTCCATCTGGGTTCAGTTTCAAGTGGAAAGAAAGACACTGGAAACATGGAGATTGCTTAGAAAGATGGTTTAATGGTGGACAGCAGGACCACATGATTTAAGGTCCTGGGAAAAAAGAACACGTGGATGCGAGAGGGAGAGAGATTTATAACCTCTGTTGGGCTTTCTGTTCCCTGTTCCTGTGGCAAGAAATCCTGATTAGTTGTCAGACTCCCATAGGGCTATGCAGGGGTAACTTTGTAGGTTGTCTTCAGTCCCAAGCTTGCTTGAATCTTGCTGGGTGATGTAATCTTCCCAAGTGCCATGTAGTGAGATGGGTAGAGGGCTAATTCTATCATGTCCTGAGGGCCATGTCTTAACCCCATCACCCTGGAGCTGAAGGTCTTTTGTGTTGTAGATAAGATGCCTTTTGTCTTTCTAAGGTTATTAACAAAGGTGGGGGCTGCTTTCCAAGAACATGTTTCTACTTTTCTCATCCAGCGAGGTATAATATTCTGCCTTTTAAATATTTCCTAGAATATTTCATTGTTCAAGGAGAGGGGTAAGTCATGGGTGGGATTCAATTTTTTTAACAACCAGTTCTGTGGGCATGGCTGAGTTGGTGGGTGTGGCT
>BHFT01002307.1:0-64063 GCA_004320025.1 Laticauda laticaudata
ATAACAACAGATGGAACATTTTGCTCGTCCGTTGTGTCCGTTTTGCATCCGTTGGGCAGTGTGACAGGGCCTTTAATACTTTGTTGTTGGAACCCGGTGTACCTCGCATTTTTCCAGATGGAACAAGGACCTACTTGAAAAAAGAGACTTATGACCCAGATCTAACATTTTGATGGTCGCCCCCATTCTGTTCCCATGACTCCATTTCAGGTACTCAGTAATACAGTCATATTTACAGCCATTTGCAGTATTCTCAGGTCACATGACCACATTTTATTGTGGTGTTCACTGAATGACTGCTGCAAAAAAAGTCATCAAATCAGATCGGCCACTGTCATTATGGGTAAAGTTTGGGATTGTTTTGTTATCACCCTGGCCATCTATTTCTCCATCTCTCCCATTATAGTAATGTACACCTGTTAGGGGAAAAAAACTCTGTCAAAAATTGTGATGTAGTAGCAGAATTTCTGCTTTGATTGGCATTTATCCAGGAGTTAGTTCAATCAATACACCAGAATATAAGCACAAGGCATCTCAGAAAAAGAAAGTTGGTGCAGACCAGAGGTGGTATTCAGCAGGTTCTGACCAGTTCTGGAGAAACGGTAGCGAAATTGTGAGTAGTTTGGAGAATCGGCCAATATCCCCTCTGAGTGGAGATTTTACAGTATCTTTCCCCTGCCACACCCAGCAAGCCATGCCCACAGAACCGGAAGTAAAAAGTTTTGAATCCCACCACTGGTGCAGATTGACACATCTGCTTTGCTCACTTAGGTGTGGATAATTAAAAGATAAATAGAGAGTTGTAGGGAAAAGCTCATGTTTTAATTGTGGAACGAATTTGAGTCAAATTTATGGTTTACTGACAAAGAAATATTTATCGGTAAGCTATTTAGCTCTCATCAATTAGCCATAACCCTTATGGGATTCAAACCCAAGCTGCTTTCACATTACATAGAAGTAATATGTAATTTATTATAATACAACCTCTAAGCCACAGGTTCTCCTTGCTTTAGTGGCTATACTAGGGGAATTTTAGTCACCCATACCTAAATTGAGAAAGAATTTAACACAAAGCTTGCTGGCTGGAGACTTCTGGGAGTTGAAGTCCACACATCTCCAACTGCCAAGGTTGAGAAATACTGCAGTACTTGCACATGAGGGTTTGGTTTTTTGATTTGGAGTAGCTGATGCTTACAGGAATAGCTGTGTGCCCAACCGTTGCTCAGTTTTGTACCATCTGTCCCAAACTGACTGTCTCTAGAAAAGTTGTGACTACAATTCCAAGAGTTGCAATCTTGATGTATTTGGAACACATCTCTAGCCTTGAGTGTATCTGAGACTGTTGGCTGTGTTCACACAATGACCTTACCTAGATGAGATACAGACCAAGCAGGCAGACATGCAACAGGCTCAGCTTGATTAGTCTCAACCTCATTTAGCTCTTTTTCAACTCAATTATTGTGCAAACTCAAAACCCCTTTCATTAGAATAGAGCTGGAGGGGACCCTTGGAGGTCTTCTAGTCCAGCTATCTGCTCAAGCAGGAGAACCGAAACCATTTCAAATGATTGTCTAGACTCTTCTTAAAAACCTCCAGTGATGAAGCACTCACAACTTCTGAAGGCAAGCAATTCCACTGGTTATTTGTCCTCACTGTTAGGAAGTTTCTCCTTAATTCCAGGTTGCATCTCTCTTTGGTTAGTTTCCAACTATTGTCCTGCCTTCTGGTGCTTTGTAGAATAATTTGATCCCCCTCTTCTTTGTGGCAGCCCCTCAAATACTGGAATATTGCGATCATGTCACCCCCAATTCTTCGTTTCTTTAGACCAACCAGACCCAAAACCTGCAGCCATTCTTCATACGTTTTAGTCTCCAGGCCTTTGATCATCTTAGTTGCTCTTCTCTGAACTTTTTCCAAAGTCTCAACATCTTTTTTGTGGTGTGGTGACCAAAATTGCTTGCAGTATTCCAGGTGTGGCCTTACTAGGGTTTTGTAAAGTGGCACTAATATTGAAGGGTTCAGTATACTACTACGTTCATTCCAGAGTGTTGCAACTCTAACGTAAAACTCAAAGTTACTTTTAAAAAAGTAATCTGATGCTACAATTTAAGAGGGGAAGTTGTCCCTGCCTGGAGATTAAAAATACCTTTTTCTTGGCAACTTCAGGCCTGAGGTCTCCAAATGTAACTTATTATAAAAAAATGCAATCTGGGTAGTCCACAACTTATGACCACAACTGAGCACAGAATTTCTGTTGCTAAACAAAACAGTTGTTAAGCGAGTTTTGCCTCAGTTTACCACCTTTCCTGCCACCATTGTTAAGTAAATCACTGCAGCTGTTAAGTTAGTAACACGATTGTTAGAATACTTCTTTTTAGTTGTCATCTGGCTTCCCCATTCAGTGTGCTTGTCGCAAAAGGGGATCACATGACCTTGGGACACTGCAACTGTCATAAATATGAACCAGTTGCCAAGTATCAGAATCTGGGGCATGTGACCATGGGGATGCTGCAATGGTTGTAAGCGTGAAAAACAGTCATAAGTCAGTGGCATTGTAACTTTGAGCAGTCACTAAACAAATGGTTGTATGTCAAGGACTACCTATATCAGTGATAGCTAACCTTTTCCACATTGCGTGCCAAAGGGCGCTCGCTTTCCTGCAACCATGAGGCAATGCACCTCCCCCTGCTCCCTACACATGCGCATCCTACTCGTGCATGTACCGCAACGCAACACCCCGTGTGCAACGCAATGCCCCGCATGCATGGCAGATACCCGACAACGTGCGCAGGTGCAGTAGGGTTCTTCTGGGAGACCTCTCGGGTGCTGGCAGAAGTGACTCTGCGTCCCACTTTCAGCACGCATGCCATAGGTTCGCCTTCATGGAACTATATTTTGAGTCGCTATTGAAAGCTATGGTATTCCAGAGACTGAACCAGGACCTCTGAATGGTTTAGGTTTTGTTTTGTTCAAGGGAGGCTGTAGAAGATAATCAGGGGTGGGCTTCAAAAAATTTTAGTAACAGTTTCTCTGCCCTGTTGCTGGGTGGGTGTGGCCATGGTGGGATGGCCTAGTTGTACCACGGTGGGGGAGGGGGTATTTTTGCTCTCCCGGGGCTCCAGAGGCTTTTCTCGAGCCTCCGGGAGGGTGAAAACGGCCTCCCCAGGCTCTGGAGTCTTTCTGGAAGCCAGAAACGGGCCTTTCCAAACTTCTAGGAGGCCTGTTTTTCCCCCTTTCCAAACCTCCACACGTACCCTGCACTACTTACCTGCATCCAAAATGGGCTGCGTGGGGCAGGGGTGGGATTCTACCAGTTCACACCTATTCACTAGAACTGGTTGTTAACATGCTAAGTAGTTCGGAGAATCAGTTGTTGGAAGAAATTACTGGCCTAATCCTGTAAGGAAGGCAGGAAGGGAACATTCTGGTATTGCTTACAGAAACTGCCTGTCCGTTAACCCTTATTACATTCTTGGCAGGACTAGACATCCTGTCTCAGGAACTTCTCTGGAGTTTTTTTCCCCTCCTTTGCTGGTACTTTGCTTGTGTGGAGTGACCATTCAAAAAAGTAAAAAAAGTTACTTCAGTGNGGCGAGGAGATGCGTGCCTCAATGTGAGTGATGTTGAGTTGGCCACACCCAGCCAATAACATGACCACCAAGCCACATCCACCCAGTCACATGACCACCAAGCCAAGACCACCCCCTAAGCTACACTCACAAAACCGGTTGTTAAAAATTTGAATCCTACCCCTGGTGTGGGGGCTCCTGGGAGGGGTGGGGAGGGCAGGGCAGAGCCAGCCAGAAGTGGGATTTGGGGGTTCTCCAAATTGTGCAGAATCTTAGCCAGAAGATCTCCCAAACCCCTGTGAAACCCCAGCAGCCCAGCCCTGAAGAGAACACTGAAGGAAGATGCTCTTAGATCAGAATGCAAACAACAGGAAGCCAATGGCAAAACCAGTCAGCCTCTTTTATTTGTAATTATCAGAAAACAAACCATCTATAAATTAGCATGAAGACCAAACAGATCATTCTAAATTTTGATTTCTTTTAAAGAGGTATCTGCTGGGAAAGACTGTATTGGTGAAAAGCCTCGATGGGCAAACCTGCCAGCCAGGACTGTGCCATGTATGACAGAATGATTTGCTGTTGTGTGTGTGTGTGTGTGTGTGTTCAATGCACATAGAAAGTAGCATCTTGAGGAGGCTTGCCTCGGACTTTTTGTCAACTTGCTTGTTTTCCATGCATATACAAGAACTCTTCTCTCTTAGGAGAATATGTCGCCATGAAGTCCGAAAGGAGTCAAAGACAGCCAGTCTGAAGATGACACTTCCACACTAGTGGTTCTATAAGGAATTTTCTCCTAGGTCTGCCTCAATGGAGAGTCTCAAGTGTGTTTGCAGAGAGATCCTTCTTGGCTGTGCTCCAATGTCTGGGATTTTCTCCACTTCCCTGGGTGTTTTTCTACTATTTGGAAGATATGTGGGTAAGCTTTTTAGTGCTCGTGGACAAGGGAAATATAAACAAGTTGGCATTTAAAAAGAATGTGTAGGAGGATTCTACAGTTAATGGTCATCAAGCAAAATAAGTCAATAAGCTAAGAGCAGGGACAGGTCTTCCTCTCCCCCAGTGAGCAGCCCTTCCCCCAAGTCTTCATTTTTGAGTCCTTGTGCATCATGTCTATGGAGATTCTCAGTCATCCATGGTTGTCCCAAAGGTGCTTTTTCAAAAGACAACTGGACTTGTTTTTCCTTGATGCGTTGCTTCTCATCCAAGAAGCTTCTTGGATAAGAAGTGAAACTTCTTCAAGGAAAAACAAAGTCCAGTTGCTTTTTGAAAAAGCACCTTTTGGTCTTGTGCACCATGGTTGTATCAGGAGTAATCAAAATAACAAGGCTGTATCATTTATTATGACAAATGTGACCATGGGGTTGAACCTTATTGCCCATTAGCTCTGCCACTATGGCCAATGACATAAGTCTAACAAGGGCATACATAGTGGAACTACATCTTCTAGTCAGCATGGGCAATAGTGAGGCATGTGGGAGTTGTAATTCAGCAACATCAGGGGAGCCAGAAGTGTTTATTCTGAATTTTAAGTGTTCTATGATGGTTTGTGTGTACCTGGAAAAAATGTGTAAATATAAGCAAATTTTATCTCATGGACTCGTGTTATCACATAATCAGAACTTCTGAAGTTTAGTGGCAAACCCAGTTTACTTTGTGTCCAGACTGAAATATTTCCTCTGTCTCTATAAACATGTACTGTGAAATACATCAGGCGAATCTGCAATCTCAACATACATATGACCTGAGAGATCCCATCCTTTCATTTCAGTTGCCCTTACTAATCCCTACCAGTCCCATCTATGCTGGCTTTTCGTGGCTCACTTGTTCAACTCTGTATATCCACTCATTCTATACTCCTCTTTCCTCCTGAAATATCCCACCATGGTTCTGAGCCAGGATGCAAGTGGTCTTGCATTACAGGAGTGCTGACCTAGAATATGAATGGATGCTCTGTGAGCCTCTAGATCAGGGGTGTCAAACTCAAGGCTCGTGGGTCGGATCTGGCCCGTGAGGTGCTGCAAGGCTGGCCTGGAAACAGCAAAGGACCGGCCCACTGTGCCTCTGCTAGTGAAAATGGAGCTCAGGGGCTCCCTTCAGCTGAACTGGCCTCCTGCAGCGCTCTACCAGAAAAAATGGAGCCCGTGGGTGCATGCCCTGGGCTCCATTTTCACTGGTAGAGGGTTGCAGGAGACCATCCAGGCAGAGAATGCGGCACGGGGGGGGGTGCTGCATGCAGATCTCAGGGAAGTCCTGCCTTATCACTTGGCCACCACAGGTGTCCCTGACATGAGTCCTGTGTCACACCCACCATGCCCATGTCCTCCCCCCGGCCACCCCCCATGCCCGCCTGGGCCCTCCAAGGTCAAACACAGCTCTGATGCGGCCCTCAATGAAATCGTGTTTGACACCCCTGCTCTAGATTTTGCTGAATTAGAACATCCAGCATTATGCTCTTGTTGCATTCCCAGTTAAGACCGCTAAGTTGCACTTATGCAACATCTGGAGGGCCAAAGATTGCATATCCCCATTGGGCTGGCTGCCCGGTTCTATTTCAAGAGGACATTTGCTCCTCTTAATTTGCATTCACAAAATATAAACTAATCCCACATTTGGTAGATTAATATACTGGGTGCAAGAGAGTGAATTAGATGCATTTCTCTTCTTCAGGTTGACTTTCTGCATTTTTCTCCATCTGTTGATTCCTGTACCTCCTGGTCTATGATCCAAAGCAGAAGGACTCCTATGTATAAAGAAGAATCATCCATTGCTTCAAGGATCAGCAAGAAAGAAATCAAAAAACCAGCTGGCCTCAATGAGGCTAAGGGCTGAGGCTTCCTTTGAGGACAGAGCTTCTTGTTAAGAACTTCTACCCCAGCTGAATCCAGATTTAAAAAAGGGGGGGTTCCCATGCACATGGCAGGTGAGTGGGGAGAAGCTGCCCTCAGAGATGGTGGGGGCGATAGCAGGTCCTTAAGTTCTCACATAATGGTGCATCGGTTCCTCCGCAGTGCCCCCTGGAAGCGGATGGCAGTGTGAACGTGCTTACATCGTGCACAACCCACACTCTTCAGAAGTTCACTGAAGAGCAAGAGGATATGCCAGTTGTATTTGGCTGAACACTCAATGTAACCACACTTCCATGTCTTCTTCACAAGGTTGGAGACATTCCAGCGAGGGATGACCCGGCCTTTCTGGAGGTCCCGCTTGTTCCCAACAATGATGATGGGAGTATCTGAGGTTCCAATGACTCTGGCAACAAAGAAAGGAAATGTCAGGGCTCCGGTAGTTACCCCCATTTAAATCATGAGTCTCCAGCTGAATTTTCAAGACTTAAAGAAAATGTATTAAGAGTAAACATGCCAGTACTGTCTGGGTATAGCCGACTCTGAGACACATAATTCATTGTCACCCTTGACCCTGGTTGTCCCCCACCCCCTGGGTGTATCATAATTCATATTTTCCAATGGGACACATCCATAGCCAAGAGTCATCAATCATACTCTCCAGTTAGAATTTTGTGTGGCAGAAACTTCAGTCACCTAGAAACTATCTTTGAAAACATTTATGGAATGCAGTTTTATTTTTGCAACCTGCTACATTGCTTGCTCCCCCTTCCTTTCTGCTGGCAACTCTAAAAGACCAGATGAATATTTTATGAGTTGACAGGAAAAAATAAGGTAACAGTTTGAAAACCCAAGCCAAAATGGTAGAAGAAGGTGAACGCTATGAGGGCTAGGTGTCCCTCTGGCCACAAAGTATGGGAATTATGAACACTGTAATCCCAACCAACTCCTTCCTAAATCTCTGAAAGACCCGGGTATAAAACATCACAACCCAACCTTTGTTTTTATCATATCAGCCAAGATCATTTTTTTCCTCAACTACTTTATTCACAAAAGTCAATGACTGGGAATGTGTTGGGAAAAGTGACATGAAGTCTTTTTGGGATTATCATTGTGGGAAGGTCACCCTTAAAGGATGGCCAACCCTCGAACTGTAGGTTAAGTGGACTGCATGGCATGTAATTCAGTCAGTCATGTGCCTTGGGCACAGTGAAATAGCTGCAGTTGGGGAGGTAGAAAGCATTGATTTGCCCCAATTTACATTTCCACCAAACAGGTCTTGGTATAAGCAACGCAAGGGTTCTGCTACTGGGGAGAAAAAAGGTAATAATAGAATAACACAGTTGGAAGGGAAATTGGAGGTCTTAGTCCAATTTACTAACCAGGTAATCCTAAACCCTATATCATTTCAGATAAATGGTTGTCCAGTCTCTTCTTAAAATCTTCCAGTGTTGGAACATTCACAACTTCTGGGGGCAAGTTGTTCCACTGATTAATTGTTCTAACTGTCAAGAAATTTCTCTTTAGTTCTAGGTTGCTTCTCTCCTTGATTAGTTTCCACCCATTGCTTCTTGTCCTGCCCCCAGGTGCTTTAGATAATAGCTTGACTCCCTCTTCTTTGTGGCAGCCCCTGAGATATTGGAACACTGGTATCATGTCACCTTCATCTTTCTTTTCATTAAATTAGACATACCCACTTCCAACAACTGTTCATTATATGTTTTAGCCTCCATTCCCTTAATTGTCTTTGTTGCTCTTAACTTCACTCTTTCTGAAGTCTAATCATCTTTTTTTCATATCGTGGTGGCCAAAACTGGATGTGGTATTCCAAGTATGGCCTTTACCAAGGCATGATAAAGTGGTATTAACACTTCAGGTGATCTTGATTCTATCCCTCTTTTTATGTAGCCTAGAACTGTGTTGGCTTTTTTGGCAGCTGTAGCACACTGCTGGTTCATATTTAATTGACTGTCCATTAGGACTCCAAGATCCCTCTCGCTGTTAGTACTATTAAGCCAGATACCACCCATACTATACCTGTACATTTGGTTTTTCTTGCCTAAATGTAGAACCTTACTTTTTTCACTATTGAATTTCATTTTGCTAGATAGGACCCAATGTTCAAGTTGTACAGTCCTTCTTCCTTTCCTTTCTCATCCAAGAACCAAAACTGAGCCTATAAAGCTCCTTGAAAGCAGTGCACAATGAAATATTTCTAGCACCTGGAGGGATTTCCGTGACTTTTTAAACAGCCGTTGTACCATTCTCTGCTTGCTTCCATTCACTTTGTTAAATGGGGATTCCTGCTTTTTACAGGATTCATATCCTAATCCCATCCTGAAGTTACTCCAAGCAGAAAGAGGTTGACAAGGACTGCACATTCGTTATCTGGGAATTTGTGCTGCTTTCTAGAATTCCTGGCATTAACATCTGGGTCCCTTCCTTTCTCTGATCTCAAGTCCAGGGTGGGACGAAGCAGAGGCATATTTTTACCTTGTTTCTAGGATCTGCTGCCTAATGGTTTTGACATACTCAAAGCTGTCAAAACAACAGATGTCATAGACCAAGATGTAGGCATGAACACTCCGGAGGCCTCGGCAGCACACGTCCGCCCACTCCTGCAACACAGACACAGAGAGGGACAGATCAGGGAACACACAGCATATAGCTCCCCAATGGTACCACCCAGTCCTCCCACATACCCACAGCTTGCCTCAAGGGTGGGGAAAGTTTGCTCCCGTGGAGTATCCAAATGCTCTGATCAATTCTTAACTAGCAAGGAATACTGGGGGTGGGACAGTGAGAAGAATCAGAAAAGGAAGCCCTCCAAATTCAGTTTAAAAATGGAACTAAAGTTTAATAGAAAGAAGACCAAACTAGTTACAAAAAATAGAGCAACTAGCTTTAGTCAATGGTATATTGAAGTGGTAGGCAGTGTCTGATTTTTAGAATGGACAGTTAAGAATAAAGGAGTCAATAATCAAGAAATATGTCACTGACTAGCACTTGGTAGGATACCTGTGAAGGGCATGGACAAGATATTCAGATGCTGGGAGGTTTCTATACCTACAAATATCGGAATGATCTAAGCAATGGTTTTTCTGGTGATACTTCATAAAAGCAAAAACTGAACTTTGAAGTTAAGAATTTTGGACAGCAAGAGTTTTCATGTATTTTGAAATCTGATACAATGTTGAAGATGATTAAGAATCCCATAGATAGTCAAGAAAAAGAAAAAAAAGTATACTAGATCCTAGATAAAATAAAAATACTAAAGAAAATCAGTAAATAGTGAAAAAAAAATAGAAAAGGAAACAAAATTATAAAGAGGCAGCTTTCGATCTTGAGATTGATTATACATACATTTATGTTTTGACCTCTCTCAAGTTACATCATAATTTTCTTCTTTCCATAAGCTACCTTTTCTAATCATCAAATCCATTACTCATAAGTTCATTTTTCCCCTCTTTTGTCAGCAAAGGAATTTCCAGTCATTTATAAATGTAATTGTTAATCTTTCTTTAACCAATTTTTACCATCTGTTACTCTGTCATCTTCACCAATCATTCTTCCACCCTGTGGGTATTTCAGAGCCTTCCCAGTTTTGAACATATAATAGCCTTGCAGCAAGTATGTTACACAAAATAATCTTCCATGCAAGGGTGGGATTCAAATTTTTTAATAACCTGTTCTCTGGGCATGGCTTAGTTGGTGGGCATGGCTTGGTGGTCATATTATTGGCTGGGCGTGGCCAACTCAATATCACTCATATTGAGGCACACATCTCCTTGCCTGGCATCTCATGACTGTGGGGATGCTGCAAGTCGTAAGTGTGAAAAATGGTCATGAGACACTTTTTTCAGTGCCATTGTACTTTGAAGGTGGTCAACTAACTCCATAACAAGCAAAGTTACCGGCAAAGGAGGGGAAAAAACTCCAGAGACGTCCTTGAGACATGGAAGTCTAGTCCTGGCCAAGAATGTAAGTAAAAGTTAATGGGAGAGGCAGTTTCTGTAGCAACACCAGAATGTTCTTCCTGCCTTCCTTACAGGATTAGGCCAGTCATTTCTTCTAACAACCGGTTTCCGAACTGAGCTAGAATGTAACAATCGGGTTCTAGCAAATAGGTGGCGAACAACTGTAGAATCCGCCGTCCTGCTTCCGTGCTCTTCTTCTAATTGACTGTCACATTAATCCAACAGAAAAAGTTCTAGTTGTTATGTTCAAATTTTTTTGTATCATTATAAATATTTGAACCAAAAAAATTTTTTTTGTTGCTGTCTTTTACCCAAGGTCGCAGAGACATGGAGCTAAAGGCCCTTTATGTATGTCCACACTTTCCAAGCATAAATTTGAAGCCTTTTATGTATTCTAGACCAGTGGTTCCTTAACCGGTGGTCTGCAGCCCACTGTGGTCCGTAAGAAATGTTGTGTCTGCAGAGAATGTCAACCCTCTCCCACGAGCACCTCCCAAAAGCAATTAATCCAGGTTTTGCATGTGGATTGCACAACGTCTGTGCCGCCCCAATGGCCCACAGCAACATCCAAAGGTTCATCCACTTGCATTGCAAACCACAAGCGACCGGTAGTGAGGGGAGGGGGGAAAGGGCGGAGGGGAGGCGAATTTCCCCCATGCACACGCTCCACTTGGCCACTGGGCTGCTTCTTCCACTTCTTTCTTCTTCTGCGTTTTGCTGCATGCAAGGAAAGCAGCACAACTCTTTCTTTCCTCTCCCATCAAACTCCACCCAGGAAAATGAAGTCTGGGACCCTGCAAGCGCATCTGCTCCAAGAGCTGCGCTCCACAAAGACTAGATTCTGTGGACTTTGGGTAAGAGAAGAAAGACTTCTGGCTGCTTCTGCTGCTTTCCTTGCATGGAGCAAAAAGCCCTCTCTTCTCTCTCTACCTCCCTTGTCCTCTCTCTCCCCCCCCTGAAAACGGAACTGGAAAGTGGTAATCGCTGTGAATCCAAATAAAGAACGATCGAATACAGTAGGAAAGCCAGGCAGCGCCCCATGGGAAACATCCCCCAAAAAGTCTGCAGGAAAATCCCCACACCATTTCCCTACCAATCGCAGAATAACAATCTCTCTCTCTCTCTCTCCCCCCTCCAAACCTGAGAACAGAGGCTAAAAGCAGAAATGATTGCCTTGGAGGGTGTGTGTATGTGTGTATGTGAGGGACCTTTGTGTGTGTGAGAGAGGGGGGGGTGAGAGGCAAGGGGAGGAGAGAGAGAGAGAGAGAGAGAGAGAGAGGGAGAGAGAGAGAGAGAAAACATCATCCCCAGCCCTCCAAGGTTAGATCAGATCTTTCTCTCTCTCTCCCTCCCTCCCTCTATTTCTCCCTCCCACCAATGTCAGCAAGCCACTGTCAGTCAAAATTCATATGAGTGCTCCGCAGGATTTAAAATTATGAGTTTGGTCCTTGAGATCCAACAGGTTGGCGACCCTTATTCCAGACCTGTGTTTCTCAACCTTAGCCACTTTAGGATGTGTGGACTTCAACTCCCAGAATTCCATAGATTTGCTATCTATAGTTGCCAAGGAATTCTGGGTGTCGAAGTCCACACATCTTAAAACTGTCGAGGTTGAGAGACACTGTTCTAGACAATTTTTCTGGAACCTACGCCAATGGTACAGCATTTTGTAAAAATTCTCTTTTAGGTTGCAGGTAGTTGCTTAATTTATGAACAGTCACTTAACAGTTTGAAGTTACAACGGGCCTCCCAAGAGGTACCGTTGACATCTTTTCAAAGTTGTGACAACTGCATCCCACTTTCACCATCACATGATTGCATTTTAGGTGCTTGGCAATTGGATCACCTTTATGGCTTTTTGCTGCATCCCACAGACACAGTACCAAATTTTGTTATGGGTTTTTGCTGTTTTCCACTCAGTGGTGGGATTCAATTTTTTTTACTATCAGTTCTGTGGGTGTGGCTTGGCAGGCATGGCAGGGGAAGGATACTGTAAAATCTCCAGTCAGAGGTGGAATTTGTCGGTTCTCCAAACTACTCAAAATTTCCACTACTGATTTTCCAGAGCTGGTCAGAACCTGCTGAATACCACCTCTGTTTCCACTGCTTACTTCCAGTTTCCAGAAAAAACTATGCCCATTGGGGAAAATGGATTTGCTTAATTACTATGGCATTCATTTAACAACATCTTTAAAATTGACAAAAGAATTAGGTCCAGTTATGTGATGCTTCATTGCCTCAACTTATGACTGTAATGGCTTATAACTGTAATTTTGGACTCGGTTTCCTGTTTCCTAAGCAGCACCTCTTCCCTCCCTACCCCTTAAGGTTATCCATCCATTGTATTGCAGTTCCATCATTATATTGTGCCCAAAGTTCTTATAGCACCGTGATGGTGAACCTATGGCATGTGTACCAGAGGTGACACAAAGAGCCCTCTCTGTGGGCATGCAAGTCATTGCCCCAGCTCAGCTCTACTATGCATGCGTGCATCCTGCTGGCCAACTGGTCTTCAGATCTCTGCCGCGCATGCCTGGGAGGTGGGGTGCATGCGCAGGGATGCACACACATGCACAAGGGGCAGTGCCCATGCACAGGGATGCATGCACATGCTCAGGCATGTGCATGGGGTGGGGGCCAGGTACGGGGTGTGGTACGGGGCCAGGTATGCATAGGGAATGCGCATGTATTGAATTTTGGGGATGCACATGCATGTACGCACTTTGGGCACTCAGTGCCAAAAAGGTTAGCTATCACTTACAATCTTTCACTTATTCTTCTTCCAGCTAAAAATAAACTGTTTTTGATCCTCAAAAATTATACAAATATAGCCACTTGCCTAGTAGCACTCAGCAGCCTGTTCACAAATCCCTCCAAGTTCTGAATTATCATTTTTATCATGGCTATTGTTGCTATTACAATATGATTCATCAGCCTCTCATACATTTTATCGCTGGGTCATCTGCACAACAGCAAGCAGACAATGATGTTTTGCATTGCCCTATACTTTTACAATGCATTTTTTTCTCCTAACTAGGTTCCCAATACACGTTATCTTGAGCCTAATATTACCTTTTTGTGGGCTTGTCTTTTACAAGCTCCATTTCATTTTAAAAAAAATATTGCTAAAACATTTAGTTAACAGCCAGGCATTCCTCTCAATTCCATATATGACATACAGAAGGATGGCCTTTCTTTCTTCCCCAACAGTTCGGCTCATAGGATGTTTATTATTACATTCAGTCTCATTGGTTGTTAGTTATTGATAAACTCCCTAGCTTGCCCTCTCGACCAACCAGGGGTGATTTCTTACCAATTCAAATCATCCCTACCACCTCTCCTGAGATGGGCCGAGGTGGTTGAATTTCACCCTTGGTGTTGGCTTAATAAAGCCTCAAACGATAAAATGTCTTTTGGGACTTTCTCCCTCACTTACCAGGTTTAATATAGTATAGTTTAAGCCATGATAATTTCTTTTATTTTTTAAAATAAAGTATTTGTAATGTTTATTATCTTTGCCCAATTCATATAGTACAATGTTTTTGTGAGCCATCCTGATTAACTACCTCACATGTGTTTTGTTTAATCATCTTTTAACTTAGAATAACAGAGCTGAAAGGGACCTTGTAGGTCATCTCGTCCAATTCCCAGCTCAAGCAGAAGAACTTATACCAGGCGTCTTCAAACTTGACAGCTTCAAGACTTGTGGACTTCAACTCCCAGAATTCCTCCTCCAGGCATGTTAGCTCAGGAATTCTGGGAGCTGAAGTCCACAAGTCTTAAACTTGCTAAGTTTGAAGACCCTTGATGTATACCATTTCTAACAAGTGGCTATCTAGCCTCTTCTTGAAAGCCTCCAGTGATGAAGCACTCACAATTTCTGAAGACAAGCTGTTCCATTGGTTGATTGTTCTGTCAGAAAATTTCTCCTTATTTCTAGGTTAAATGTCTCTTTGGTCAGTTTTCATCCATTGTTCCTGGTCTGGCCTTTGGGTACTTTGGAAATAGTTTGACCCCTTCCTCTCTGTGGTAGCCCCTCAAATATTGGAACACTGCTATCATGTCACCCCTGGTCCTTCTCTTCACTAAACTAGCTATGCCCAGTTCTTATAACTGTTCGTCATAGGTTTCAGCCTCCAGGGCCCTAATTATCTTTGTTGCTCTTCTCTGCATACTTTCTAGCATCTCAACATCTTTTTTAAAGTGTGGTGACCAAAATGGATACACTGGGTGCGGTCTTTATAGAACAGAACTAGTACCTCATGTGATTTGATTGATTCAATCCCTCTGTTCATGCAATTTAAAATTGCACTGGCTTTTTTGGCCGCTGCTGCACACTACTAACTTGTATTTAATTGATTATCCACTAGGACTCCAAGATCCCTCTTACCATTACTGCTATTAAGTCAGGTTTTGCCTAATCTGTATGTGTACTTTTGGGTTTTCTTGCCCAAGTGTAAAATTTTATTTTTCTCTGCATTCAATTTCATTTTGTTAGATAGGGCCCAATGTTCAAGTCTGTCGAGATCCATCTGGATCTTGAGCTTATCATCAAGGGTGTTGGCTATTCCTGCCAGCTTAGTGTCATCTGCAAATTTGATGACTTCCCCTTTCTATTCCCTCATCTAAGTCATTTATGAAGATACTGAAAAGTACTGGACCTAAGATGGAACCTTTAAAATCTGTGACCACTATTACTTTCAGTAGCAAAATACACCATAGTTAATTATTCTTTTTCTTGCATATGCATCACTTCGAGAAAGGCCTGGAAACCAAGTCCTTCAAATTATAGGAATTGAAATCCACACATATTAAAGTTTCTAAGGTTGTATAGCATGTCATTCAAAGGCCAAGGTAACTGAGATATCCTGGTTTTATCAGCTTTTGAGATTCTAAGCAAAGCCCTCCTCTGAATTCATTTTCCTGGCCCTAGTAGAGCAGGTGGGTGTCCTTCCTATCTGCTAAAGGCACAGCCAACCTTTGATGGAATGCAAAGACCTTAAGCCACATCATCAAAAAGAATGCAATGCAATGCAGCAAATATGAATTGTTTCATTTTTACCCACTGATATAATAACTTTACTGTTCCAATTTCAAGCACATAACTTATAGTGATCCACCTTCCTTTAGCTCTGATGAGCCCTTGATTTAAAACAGGAGGAGGGTAAGAAAGAGGTGGCCTCTTGAATGGAAAAGAAGATGGAAAGAAGTGGCATCATGGTGACCAGAGAAGATGGAAGAAGAATGAAGGATGGTTACAATGACAAAGTAGATGTGAGTTTTAACCTAAATGACTTTACAAAAAAGATGTTGAGATTTTGGGGGAAAGTGCAAAGAAGAGCAACTAAAATGATTAAAGGCCTAGAGACTAAAAATATGAAGGAAGGTTGCAAGAATTGGGTATAGCGAGTCAAGAGAAAAGAAAGACTAGGGGTGACATGATAGCAGTATTCCAATATTTGAAGGGCTGCCACAAAAAAATATTTTCTAAAGCACCAGAAGGCAAGACAAGAAACAATGGATGGAAACCAATCAAGGAGAGAAGCAATCTGGAATTAAGGAGAAACTTCCAAACAGTGAGGACAATTAACCAGTGGAACAGCTGGACACCAGAAGTTGTGGGTGCTTCTTCATTGGAGATTATTAAGAAAAGTCTGGACAGCCACTTGTCTGAAATGGTATAAGGTCTCCTACTTGAGCAGTGTGTTGGACCAAGGTCCAAGGTTCCTTCCAGCTCTACTTTGACTTCAGGTGTTGCACCTAAATATTGGACTAGAATACAAAGAACATAAGCTGTGCCCTGTTGGATCAGACTCAGGGCCCATCTAATCCAGCAGTCTGTTCTCAGAGTCCCAGTCAGGAAGCTGACTAGTCTCCCAGGAGATGACAATTAAGGCTAATAACCAAGATTATCGATCTTGGTTCGATCCCCAGAAACATGACTTGGGTCTGTAGAACTTCCTAGACTTTGTTATAATAGGATTTGTAGTCCAACCAATCACTGTCTCTTGTTAAACTATATTATGGTTTGGGGAGGGCATATCAATGCTATTTGAACACAACTATTGTATTTCCTTGAGCCAGAATTAGGTGTTATTGCACTATGGATACCCAGCCTGATTTTGACATTTATACCTCTATAGAGGGCTGGGAATTAGGTTTGCTGAATTCTACTATTCTCAAGTCCCTGTTACTTTTTTGTACTTTTCCAAAACTAGTTAAGGCACATTTGGGTTGGAGTCCCTGGAACTCTGTGATTCAATATTCCTGTTTCATATCTGATCCGCTGTCATTTTTCTACTTCTAATTCAGTTCTGAAACTATGGGATTAAAATACTTTCAAAAAAAAATGTTGGGGTAGGTGTTCAATATTTTTCAGCTATAATTTTGTGTTTTAGCATGTGAGGGGGGTTGATACTGAAATGTCAACTGCATTGGATTATATTTTTTAAAATGGGGTCCATGATTTTAAATTATAGAAGATGGTATGATTGAAAATGGTATGAAACATAGAGATAGTATGATTTCTGAACTACATCGTTTCCCAGACTCTCACTGAACGCAGAGTATTTGGATCTGGTATTGAACCCATGATATTGGAAAATCACACAGGTTTTCTGTACCTAAATTCCTAAAAGGCAGTACTGGCTAATTTGTATTGATTCTTGCTAAACAGGGATATCCTGGTCTATTCTGATCATTAATTAGTGGTGGATGGCATCTATTTGAGCTCATTAACAAGCTTTCCTTAGATTGGTTTTGGCCTCAGTGGGCCATGCAGAATTGTGCTAGAATATCTGTCAAATAGCTCTAAATTACAGTTGACAAAAATGATTAAAAAGGACCATTTTCAATCAGAACTCTGTTAAATTTATGTTCATTTAAACTCTTGCTAATTGCAGCAACAATCTTGTTAACCTGAGAAGTCCTGGATCAAAACCTGTAAACATCAGCTCAAAGTACTGAGTAGATTTAATTATTACCCTGCTTTCCTGAAAATATGATCTACTCTGAAAGTAAGTCCTAGCTTGGTTTTTACACGTATGTCCAATTATAAGCCCTACCCCAAAATAAGCTCTAATTAGGACTCTACCCACTCCAAGGTGCACGGGTAAAAATTAAACTAGGGTGGGATGGGAGGGTAGAGCTGCCCTACTACTTCCCTTTGGGCAGTTGTAGCCAGGCTTTGCACACCCCAACACCTGCCTTGCCAGCCTGTTTCTTCTGCATCTGGCAAGACTGGCAAGGCTTTCCTGAAGACCTCTGTAGCTGGTAACAAAGCTCTGGATCAATCCAGAGCTCTCTTATTGGCCCCAGAGACCTTCAGGAAAACCTTGCCGACCGCAGAAGAAGTTCCTGAAGGCCTCTGACAGCGAAAAGGTGGCTAGGGGAGACATGCGTAAGTGAGGTTAGTCAGTGGATGACTTCCCCTGAAAATAAGACCTGGTGCCATTTTTTGGTGGCAAAAAAATTATAGGGCAGGGTCTTATTTTGGGAGATATTTCTTAAAATATGGTGATATTATTTAATAAACATTTTGTTCTTGGTATCCCATCCCATTTTCAAAAATTATAGAAGATCCCCAAAGAGCTTTTGTTGGAATGGGTTATATTTGTCAATAGTTACTGTATTAAAATTTAACCTAATGCATTCATTTTTATTTTTGAATTATGTAAAAGGAACAATATTAAGCCCATTAGATATTAGCATAACACTATCTACTTCTATTACTGTGTAAGATCTTCATTCTTTCCTGAATAAAATTATTTTTTCATATTAAAATGTAACATGGTAATATTTGCTCTATGGCACTGCAGATAATTTATGGACAGATGGTTTTTGCAAAAATTTCCAGGAAAAGTCTAAATTCTTAAATAGTTTCTCAAGGACAGATCTCTTCCTTAATATTGAAAGTAGACCTTTGATTAGAAAGCACACATTAATACCCTAGAAATTTCTTTGAAATGTCTTCCTTTGAGATTTAACCATGAAACCAGGAAGGATGCAGACAATTGATGAGATCAAAGTCAGAAAATTCACATATAGACATAGGAAATAGCTTCCTTTCAGTTCTTTAAATAAAACCACAAAATGCTACAACCAACCAATTGGAACATGAGACAAAAAATAAGGAATTCTGTAGCCTGTGAAATGGAGCAGTTGGTGTGAGAATGCTTATGTATTCACACCGTCTAATTTTGCATCATTTCTTCCTGTTCTGATGAGGCTCACTGCAGATAAGTGGGAGAGCATTTGTACATTAAAGTTTAAAACAGGAGTGGGTGGAGTTTTTTCCCTCTCCATGGCCAGTGACCATAAATATTTTAAAATTATTATTACTGATCATTGCGATGTCAGCCAGATAATCACACTGGGTTTGGCATTTTTATTTTTATATTATTATTATTATTATTATTATTATTATTATTATTATTATTGTTGTTGTTGTTGTTGTTGTTGTTGTTGTTGTTGTTGTTGTTATTATTATATTTCATTAAACATGAAACTCACTCAAATGAACATTTAAAAATGTATCATAAATATTGCTGACTTGCTCTGATGGTTGATAAGGGTGGCTGCCAGCATCCTAGGTATCAACCAAGTAGCTTCTTAAAATGTATGTTGTTCTGAGTAGCGCAGTCTTTTGCAGCTCTGTTGGCACTACAGCAGGAAGCTGCAACTTCTTAATTTATTATTATTATTGTTGTTGTTGTTTTGTTGTTGTTGTTATTCAGCAAGGGCTGCAATAGATAAAAAGTAACATGTGACTCACCAAAGGGGCAGCATCAGGTGTTGAGACCTATGCTTTTGAACTATGTGTGGCTTTTTAAAGTTTATTAAAAAACTTTTTAGATAGTCAACTTGGTCTAGTAGTTAAGGCAATGGATAGGAGCAGGGAGACTTGAGTTCTAGTCCTGCTTCAAGTTAAAAGCCAACTGGGATCTCTTTTGGAGAGTCCCGCTCTTTCAATCCTAGGAAGAAAAGATAAACCACTCCCAAAAATGTTGTTAGAAAACTACAAGAATTTGGCTTTGGGGTTACCAGAAGTGAAAGCAAATGACTTTAAGGCAAATGAAAAAAGTAGTAGTTTCAGATTTAAATTTTGTTTCATTTTCTTCATTTTCTAAAATAGCATCTCTGTTCAATGGATTCAAACTGGATATCATTGACTTAATCTTTGAGAAATCAGGACAAAAACAGTCTGGCTGCACCTGGTTGAAAGCTTTGGGTTGTTCACCTATGAAAGATTATTTTGCATCTCCCTTTTTTGCTTTTTAAAATCAGATATGGAAATATCTTTGCCTAAAGCTCCGAAATAATCGGATGAGGACAGGCCCAATCAATAGATTGACCAGATGAAGGCAGTTCCTATATCTCTTTACAGCCCCCCTTCCATTCCAACAAAGATATAGGCTGAACAAAACACAATGTGGTTATGAATTAATCTTGTTTCCAGGTATTCATGTTATACTGAAATGTAAGCTAAGTGGTCTGGGTTTGCTCTACAATGAGCTAGATTTAGTCTTCCGAGGTTTTTGACTTGTGGAGCCCATCCTCAGGGAACTTTTCTCTCTTCAGAATGTGTGCACCGAGTTGTTCTACATGTATTTAAATGGTCCCTAGTTGTAAGTGGCTTTTTAGTTGTTGTTTGGGTGTTGATGACCAGGTATTAAGTTGTTGGCTGTTGTTTCCTTGTGTGGCCAAATCTTTGGCTCTTGAGTACCTGATAAGCTGGTGGCAAATCAACTGTCAACCCTGAAGCTGACTTGACGGAGCCATTTTGAGGCTTCAATGTTGCCATACTGGAGCTGAAGGATAGAGAGGGGGGAATTTAGATAGCTGGGTTTTTTTTAGCCAAAATAGAATACTTTCTCCTGGGAACCAAGGACATTCCCACAGATGGCTGGATAGAGGAGAAGTGAAGTTACCAGGCAACTGGATGGCATCCTGATTGGACCATGTGACTGACTGTTTGGAAAAGCAAAAAAACTTTTACTTTAATTAGGTGAAAACCATGGGAACATTCAGAGTTGGTTTTCACCAGCTTGTGCCAATATATGACAAATAAAGCTATTCTTTGAGGAACTTGTTTGCTGTGGATGTATTACTTGGAACCCTGACATTAGCATTCCTGTTGACTGACAAGGGGCCATTTCCCAGGCTTCAATCATTGATTCATTAATTCAATCATTGAGTGCTGATTTACCAGGCACCGCATAAATACTATACATAGAATAGCCCAAAGCAAACACTCCAGTGAGAAAGAAGTTCCCCGAGAATGGGCTCCAGCACAAGTCTGAAAACTCAGAAGACTAAACTTCTGGTCCCAGTGACCAACCCAGATTGGATCTTGCAACATTATCTTGGGACGTGTATATTTTGCCCTCAAAATATACAAAATTTTCCAAAGTTAATGCTTATTAAGCTTAGTACAATGTGCAAATGAACTGACTAGATCTTTCACTAATTCAGTGAAGTATATTGTACAAGTAGCCTTTTCCTACCTGTAGAATTTGCTTCCAGAAAATGCTGAGATAGTGGTTCATATTGAGGGATACATCTAATAACAGTTCCCCCTCCTATTAGGTACACATATGAAATACACTATCAGTAGGCTTTTTAAAAAAGTATTATTCCCTACAGACATGAGAGTAAAGAGATTTAATTCTTCCGGTCTTCTTCAGGTCATCTTGGTTCACCAGTGTGGAAGCAAAATGCTACATTAAATAGTGTTTGATCTAATTCAGCACAAGTATACTCAGAAAAAATTACGAAGAGGGTAAGGAATGTCAAGATATAAAGATATTATTTAGTTATTGTGTTTGGTTGGCTGATCTTCAGGATGTCCTGGAAGACAATAGACGATAAGAAGCCACCTCCTCTTTTCATAGAACTGGAGATGAGAAGAGTCAAAGAGATTTCCCAACTTTCCAGCTTGAATTAATCAGGGGAAAGGAGGTCATGAGAAAATTTGCCAGGAAACTGAATTTCAAATGAAGGATAAAAGAAGCACTTTTTTTTTTTTGCTCATCTTAGTGTCTCTGATTATGAAGATAGTTTCCAATTATCTCAGCATCTCTGGGGAAACTCCTGCCAATCTCAAGAGCTTCCCATTTGCTCTACCCTACTTGCATTTTAAAGCAAAGGACCAACTAAAGGTGTCATTCAAATCTGCCCTTGTTAATCAGTTATCCTCTTATTTACTACTTTGTTCAGCGGTCATCTATCATCTACTTTGTTCGGTGATTTTCCTTCTGCACAGGTAAATCTTCCCTCTTATCCTCTTTCAAAGTCGGAGACTATACAGCAATCTTTCCTTTCCAGAGTTCTAGGTGAGCAGCACAAAAAAACCCTCCCCACCACTTTTTGACCCCTCGAACCCCAAAGGGTTAGATAGATATCTGCTACCCTACTACTTGAATTAAATCATCATGCCTGGACAGTCATGGCTACTCACTTTATTTGTTCCTGCTAATTATTTCAATAATAATAAATAATACCACTAATGATAAAAGTAGTCCTCAACTTACAACAGTTCACTTAGCGTTCAAAGTTACGATGGCACTGAAAAAAGTGACTTATGACAGTTTTCCACATTTATGACTGTTGCAGCATCCCCACATGGTCACATGATCCAAATTAAGAGGCTTGGCAAGTGCCTCATATTTATGACAGTTGCAGTGTCATGGGGTTATGTGATCACCTTTTGTGACCTTCTGATGAGCAAAGTCATTGGGGAAGCCAGATTCACTTAACAACTGTGTTACTAACTTAACAAATGCAATGATTCACTTAACGACTGCAGCAAAAAAGTCATAAAATGGGGCAAAACTCACTTAAATGTTTCGCTTTGCAACATAAGTTTGGGCTCAATTGTGGTTGTAACTTGAGGACTATCTGTAGGTGCCTAGGATGTAATCCTAAAACAACACGAATTTCATTGCAATTGACAACATCATTAGTCAATTGCAAAAGGCAGATTTACTTGGAACAGAGTACATCTTGCAATGACACCACCAAAGAACCTTATCTAACTAACCTTGGAAAGGAAAGTTTCCTTGAGAAAAACTGGATAGATGCATAAAAATGCTAAATCCAGTCTAAATATCTGGAAGACTATGCAACCAATAATAACAACCAACCATAATAACTGGCATTGGTGGCATACTGAGTGCTATACCAAAGATCTTGAACACACTTAGAACATCTGTGCATTGACAAAATTTCCACCTGCCAATTATAAAAGACTACATATATACTATGCTGATACATTAGGAATTTCTTAGATTTTTCGGAATCATTTCATGCAAATGAAGGCCAATACCAGCTAAAAAATTGGCAGCTGGAATTTCACATCTATGTGATTTCACATTATTATAATAATAACATATGGCCAAGGAGAAAAATGCACACATATGATTTTTGTATCCTAGATTCTGAAATAAACATAACTGATCTTGACAATTATGATTACTGTATATGTGTTGGCTTGATAAAGGGCTATTTTTGCCTCAAGTGATAATATACCTTAGGATTTGTTCCCTCACTTAGTCAGATTATTGGTTAAGCCATGATGGTTTAGTTCATTCATTTTTTAACAAACTTGTGGTAATGCTTATTAACCTTGCCAATTCATACAGCATAATGTTTTCTAATGGGTCATCCTGATTGCATGGAAATCTAAGAGCAGATTAACCACCTCACGTGAATTTTATCTAATCAACTTTTAAAGCCATCTGACAAGTCATTATCTAATCATCATCACTACTGTTAGTAGAAGGCATCATAGTTAATTGTTCTTTTTCTCCCTTCAGAAGGCAGAACAGTTGAAAGATCTGGGTATGTTTGGTCTTCAGGAGAGGCAAACTCAGGAGAAACATGAGTGTAAACTTCAAATATTAGAAGGGCTGCCATCCAGAAGAGGGGCAAGATTTACTTCTCTTTCCCTCAGAGGGCAGGACCAGAACTTAGATCTACAAGGAAAGACATTCAAAAAGGACATCAGAAGAAACCTTCTGACTGTATATCCCAAAGGTGCTTTTTCAGGAGGCAACCGGACCTTCTTGTTTTTTTCTTTTGAAGACGTTTCGCTTCTCATCCGAGAAGCTTCTTCACCTCTGACAGGATAGTGGGGAATGGAAGGATTTATATTCCTTGCAGACAGCTGGTCATTTGCATCCTTTTAGAGTCATTGAGGAAATTGGAGGTTTATCGGTGTCCCCAAGGTCACCTGAGTAAAGCTTCTGGTTGCTGTAGTCTACATTTTTCCTCTGGAACTCAATTCCTACTCCAACACCATTCAAAGGGTGTTCAACCCAAACTGTATAGCTAAAAGTCTGTCGAGCAGAGGTCTCCAAACTTGTCAACTTTAAGACTTGTGGACTTCAACTCCCAGAATTCTCCAGCCAGCTATGCTTTGCTGGCTGGAGAATTCTAGGTATTGAAGTCTACAAGTCTTAAAGTTGACAAGTTTGGGGCTCCCTGCTGTAGAGATTCTCAGTCATCCAGGCCATGGTTGTCCTAAAGGTTCTTTTTTTGGGAGGCAACTGGACTTTCTTTCCCAAAGCACCTTTGGGACAACCATGACCTGGATCTCTACAGTCCTTCTGACTGTAAAAGCTAAACGCTGGTAGAACAGTCTGCCACAGTGGGTTTTTCTTCAATACAGGTCTTCAAACAGGGGCTATCAGGGGAGATGCTTCAGTGCTTGCACTGAGCAAGAGGTTGGACTAGATTACCTCTGTGGTGTCTTCCAACTCTTATTCAGTGTTCAATTCATATGTGTTATGATTCAGCAAAGTGAAAGAAAGAAGAAATGTCTTCAGAAAAGCAGTATTCTCTGCCCTATGAGCACTTTCACATGCAGTTTTAGTGCCACAGTAGATTGTTGCTATCCCCAATTATTTCATGCTGTTCCTGTTAAGACGCACCTGTACTAATCCATTTCTGTGGATCAGAACATATGGCAAAATGTCTCTTTTGAAAGTGATGAAATTGAATATGAAAAAAATGTATATTTCTCTATTGGTAGCATTTCTTGCTTTCCAGTTCCTTTATCCTCCATGCCCTAGTGCTGTAGAGTCATTCAGAGTTAGAAAGGAGTAAAATTCAATTAAATGATAATCTCTTAGTGAGCTTCATAATGACCAGGTTTGTGTTGCTAAAGCAAATGCAGTGAGACATGAGTAATACTATCCCATAGGATAGTTATGGGAGGAGAGTGCTCTTGGCTCATCTAGTTGTCTACCATTGAGTGACAACACTTATGGACCCTAGAAAAATGCTTAATAACAATGTCGGTACAATGGCCAAATTTGATTGAGCCCATATATCTGATTGAGTATTATGATGGTGTTCTTCTGTTGCTTAATTATTTGCTTGATTTATAGGCTCCCCTAATGTGTTGCACGTCTGTGAGACGGAAGATGTACAAATCCAACAAAGACAATCAGCCATGGTAGGCGTTCCCCCAACCTCAGATAAAATCTAGCTTACTGGAGAAAACAAGAGTCAGGATATCTGTGATTCCTTTTGGCTGGGACTCAAACTTTGTGGAATATTTGGGGGTTGAGGAAATATGGAAGAAACCCAAGGACAGCTCAAGGAAAGAGGCCGAAGAAAAAACCTAAGGCTCTTCTACATAATTAGGATTGGAAACTGGGTTGAAAAGTATCCCTCCCCATACTTTGCATAGCCTTTATTCAGCCCACTCATAAGGCTATGGAATGGCACTGTTCTTACCACTTTAAAATGGAATAATTTAAGGAAAGAGCATGGTGGCTCACATGGTTAAGATGCTGGGTTAGAGGTTAGCAAGCTTCTGTTCAAGACCTGTGTGCTGCCATGGGGCAAGGGGAAGGTGGTTTTTTTGCCAAACAGTGAAAGTAAATGGCATTTTCCAGCAAAAATATCATAAATTTTGGTCACATGATACCACAAACAGCCATAAATGCAGGATATATGCCAAACCCACAAAATGCCTCATGACTGGGAAGGACTGCAGACTTTGGAACTTCAAATCCAGCTTGTAAGCCCCTTTTATGGACTTTTGAAGTCTGTTGTAACTTCATAAATCAAGGACTACCTGCATTTATAAAGCAGCAGATGATGGATGTAATTTGGAGCGCAGTGCAGGTATAATCTTGAAAAAAAAGGAAGCATTTATTCAAGATTATTTTTCACATAAGTGAATTTAGATTTAATTTAATTAAGTTCCATTAGGTATCTGATAAGTGACAGTCCTCATGATTACTGATTGCACTAATAAAGGATGACAAAGATTTGGAGACAATGACAACTAAAAAAGCCAGGGGTGTGGAGGGGAGGGGAGTTTCTAAAATTTGCATTTTAAACTGAATGAACCAGTTAACAATTTCATGCAACTTGGCAAATATTTGTGTTAGTCAGCGAAATCGAGATACAAGGAGCTATATAAAAAAAACCTTCTCTACCAAAAATATCCAGTCATTCTTCCTCTTTGCATGTCATAGCACAAGCTTCTGAGATTTTTGAAGCATGCCCGCAAACTTCTCTCTGCAAATGTGTTTATATATACAATGTAAGAGCCATACATTTGTTTTTCATTTTAGTAAGGAAGACAAAATAAACTCTTTCTTCTGTGATAGCTTTTTCTACCTTTTAAAATTGCATGAGACAAAGCTTTTTACATCTGCATTTTCACCTAATGCTGTACAGCCATGCTGAGATATCTCAGTTGCATTTCTAATTATTGTGGTTTGATAAATGGCAATTGCAAAGGGAATGAGGTTCTTCTAAAAAAAGTGGGACAGCATTTAATGAGGGGTGATGGCAGAGGAAAAAAACAGGTGCATCTTCTTAACAATTATAAAGGCAGGCAACTGCTAGACCATGAGACTAAAACTTAAAACATTTGCCATGAAATAACTACCACCACAATGATAATAACTTGTATTGCACTGTGGACCCTTCAACAGCATTCCACATCTCCGAGCAGGTAGGATAAACGTTAAAATGCAATGGGAAATCCATTGTTTCTTGTGGCTTCGTGTAAGATGCTCTGTCTGTTTAATGTGCACAATATAATGAATAATCCAGTGCCTTTATCATGCAAAGCCACAATAAAACAATAAAAAGTTAGGTTAATCAAACTTAGTATTTTATGATAATGAAGTTGCTGCTGGACTTGTTAAGCTTGCTGTACTCAACATTATAGATTATACTAGGAACGTATTATAATCATATATAATTATGCTGCAAACACTTTTCCAAAGAGCAAGAGTCACTGAAACTACTGAATAAACTTGAATAGCATTCTGCTAAGGAAACTCAACTATAACTCACAAAGATGCTAAAATGGATTACTGTAAAGCTCAGTTTATATCCTGCAAAGGATTTAATAAAAATGATCAATATTTATTTTATTAGTTAAATTGTTATTTGATTATGTGCCATCAAATCGCTTTTGACTCCAAGCAACCACATAGATTTTCTCCAGGACAATCTGTCCCTAACCTGATTTTGCAGATTTTCCAACTGTGCATTCATAGACATTGTGACTTAGTTCATCCACTTTGCTGCTGCTCGTCCATTTGTCATATAAAAGACCATAGATAGTTTTTCTTGAGAGATGATTAGCCTAATATTTCCTATCAAATTCATTAAAAATCCTTCAAGTTTGTCTGTAATCAGTAGAAAACCATATAGCCACACAAAGTATGGCTGATAGAAAATTTATAGCGCAGGAGTGAACTGTAGGGACCTTGGTGCTCTTTGAGCTTGGTCGTTTTCTTGCAGAGATTTCATTACCCAACTGGGTAACATCATCAGTACAACGTAACTAGGCATCAGTGCAAGGTAATTAGACTAACTGATGATGTTACCTACTGTAGTAATAAAACGACTGCAAGAAAACTATCAAGCTCAGAGAGCACCAAGGTCCCCACAATGTATGGCTGATTGAAAGAATGTTGCTCAGATACAATTCCCAGGACTTTTACAATTCCCAGCTTGATCAATGGTAAATGCTGTGAATATAAATCAGGATCATATGGAGAGCCACAGGTTCTCTATCTTTGATGTAAAGCAAAACATGTCAGCTAAAAAACAGTACACTGGATACCCTGTTACCAAAGCCGGATAAATCGACCATGCTGGACGGTGGTATCTAAGACATTGGTTTTGGATTTGGATGACTCTCATTGAAATCCACGCTTAATTGAGAATTCAATGCTTCTTTCCACCCTCCTGGATTTAGAGAATGACCACAATGGCCTTTATTGTACAGCTATTAACTAATGGATTATGTGATATTAAATTGATGGCAACTATTAGCAACAAACCTAGACAGATCCCCTCAGAAATGAGTATCTTTTTATAAGGATTTACTAAATGGTTATGTTCAGATAATATGCTTAACCATGTCACCAACATTCACACTTTGCTAAATTTGGATAGTTTTAATATTGGTTCAATTAAGATTGCTATTGGAATTGTAGGTATGATATCTTCTGGAGGTCACTAGACAGAGAAACAGATGACAGATGACTGGTCAAACATCTGTTTAGTGTTTAGAATATCCTGAGTTATTCCCCAGTTTTTACAGTGAAAAGGATTGGGAAGGGGTTTTTTGACTAGAGTTTTTCCTGCTGTAGATATTTCCTTCTCATGAAAAGAGACAATGGAATTATTTGCACTAATAGGTCTTACTCGGCGGCCTGGTCTTCACAAAATACTAAACTGGATCATTAGAGGGATGAGTGCATTGTGAAAAATTAGAAGAGTCTATTATTTAGATGTTAGAATTAACCCAGATCAGGCACAGCATAGATCATGTGCAGGATTTAAGTAACTACACTCATTCAGTTGTGAAAACCTAACTAATTATCCACTTCAGCTTGAATTTATCAGCCTTAATTTTCCGATTAAACAAGCCCAAATAAAAGACAAAGAATTAATGCAAAGATAGAAAACTAGCATGCTCCACACATGAATGTTGCCACTCAACAAAGAGTAGAATCTCTTGAGACCAAGGATTCTAAACTGACTAAACTGTCTTAGAATCAATCTGCTAAACACGGTTTTGTGCAGCTCTATTTATTTTCCTAGCATACATAGCCAGGGATGTGTTCTAAGGGGTGTGTATGTAAGAGTGGATGGAGAATTTTCCTCTCCCGGCAGCATATACACCCCATGAACTACTCACTCTAATATTTTCTCCATGGAAGTACAGAGTATTGCCACGGATCTTTCAATCTACTTCTGGAAGACTGGGCATCGTCTTCTTCTGAATTCTCCACTTACAGGAGCAGCCACCTGGAAGACCTCGGATGCTGACACTGCCCACCTCATTCAGAGCAACCTACAGCTGGCAGTGAGAGTATCCTTTTTGAAGTCTGACAGGTGGGATGTACACCTACCTGCAGGGTATTTACAGGGAAAGAGGTGATAGGCGGGAAGTCCATGATCTGTAGGTCGTGAACATGGCCATTCATGACCACGGCAGGTAGGTAGACACGGCGGGCCTTGGTGGGGACACAGACCTCGCTGAACTCGTTGTACAGGAACTGGTGGACAATGGCACTCTTCCCGACCCCTTGAGCACCCAGCACGGCAATCTTGAAAGTTGTCACCATGCCTCCCGGCCACAACCCCCGTGCACAACGTGGTGATCAGCTCCTTGGTGCAGTCCGCTGCCTTTGCACTGCCAGGAAGGCCCCTGGGCTGCATATTCTGGCAGCTGTGGATTCAGCCACAGTCAGCAACCATTTCCTCACTGGCTTGGCCTGTCACTGGAAGAGCAAAAGAAATCTTGTCAACCTAGAAAAACTAAGAGAAGTCCTGCTAGAGCAGAGCAAGGGTCTCTTCAGTCCAGTTTCACAACAGTCAAGCTGATACTTACACACAAAATATGAAGGCATATCTTCCCTATCATTTCCCTTAGCAAATGCAATCTAGTGGTAGATTGCTCCTAGTTATCATCTTCATTTAACAACCCCATAATCCCTTGCGAGGTGGAGTCTGGGCAGCTGAATGGAGCCAAGCATAGTGTTTTAATGGCCGGATGTCCTTCCTGTCACCAATGCAGAGTTTTAGTCAGTAGATATATTCTCAGTATGCCCAGAGAGAAATATCTGCCTCTATCTAGGATTGAACTCACAGCCCCTTGATTGTGAGGCAAGAGCCCCACCTCTAGTCCACTGCATCACTTCAGATTGCCCCTAGTTATGGAGGCTTCAAATTTGTTTGGAACTAGTAGATAATAAAGAATATCTTTTTCTCCTTGAGTTTGTTAACCCCTTTAATACTAATATTTTAGTGCCAGAAGCACCAGTGCTTCTGTGAGGAAAGGATTTGCTGATGACAACATCATTGCCCAGGGACACCCAGCTGGGGGCTCCTTTCATATCTCCATGAAGTTGCCCATTGAAGTGGTACCCATTTATCTATTCATGGTCACTTGCCTTTGAACCACTGGGTTGGCAGGAGCTGGAGTGTGTGACAGGAGCTTATCTCACCTGCAGCAGAATGGATCTCGAATGCGAGCTTGCCAATTGCCAGCCCGGTGTTCTAACCTTGTGACCACCATGCTCCTTTCTTAAACTTTTAAGCTGAAAACTCACACCACATGGTAGACTTGATGTTTATCCTACATGAATATTTTCAAGCTACCTCCAAATAGCAGCATATTGGGTGTAAAAAGAAATTAAACAGAACATGACTCTTTTCCGATAAACTCAAAAGTCCTTAGCAATTTCAGAAGTCTATATGGTTCTTTTAGGGTTCTGACCAGCTTCACATATTGCATGACACAATGGATACCTAACCATGGTTTATGGAATAAAATTCCATTTGGTTAGATTTGCGCAACATACCAATCTTTATCCATGCCTGACAGATCCTTGTGGCTGTACTCACAGAACATGCTAATCCATATACTGTACAGATAGATCATGTGGTTTAGCACAAGAGTGGGCAACTGCTTTTGCATTGTCAAAAACCTGATTATAATGAATGAAAAGTGGCAGCAGATTTCCTGGCTAGTTTAAATTGAGGCCCACAAGGAAATTATAGTGTATGCAACCCTGCAATAGATGTAACAAAGTTAAGAAACACAACCCACCAAGACCATACCGCCCATGTGTAAGATTCAAACCTTTTGCTTTTTGCCCATCATAGTCATAACTCATGATGGTTGTAACTCAAGTCACCTATATAATGACCTGATTTTATGACCTTTTCTGTGGCAGCCATTAAGCAAATGCCTTGGTCATTAAGCAGACCCGTGGTTTACTATGTGGCAGTTTTGCCAAAAAACAGAAATAAATGCATTTTCGGCAAAATCATCATAAAACTTGGTCACATGAGGGCAGGACATTGTAAACAGTTACAAATGTGACTACAAGGGAAGTTGACTATCAGCACTTCAAATCTGGGTCATAACTACCCCAGGGAGGTCTGTTGTAACTTTGAACAGTCACTAAATGATCTGCCATAAGTCAAAGACTACCTGTAAAGTCATTTTGTTATTGAAATGGCATATAATCTGATAAATAACCAAGAATGTTCAAGAAAGGAAACATGCTCTATTGCATTCAGCCTGAGCAATTTTTAGGTAGTTTATCTTAGGGGAAAAAACTATTGGAGTTAGTCCCTCCACGCTTTTCTCTTAGAAAAAATCCATTCCTTTCCCTTAGAAAAAATCCTTACCTTTAGAAAGCAAAAACCAGGTGGAAATAACACCATTGATACTTTCTTTTCCTATACTTTGAAGACAAATTTTAGCAGGGGAAGAAATGTTTCCCTTGCTCTTCCTTCTTTATATCAAGCGTTAGTTGATATTTCTTCAATAAACACAACTCAAGATGAAGTTAATTAAACTGTTATGTCACTGCTGTGTGTGTCTAGTGTAATCTACTAATGTAATGTACTAATTATTTCAACATAATTAAGCCATGTGATGTGCTATTTGAGGGAGCCTTTAGAACTGTGATGGCTAACCTATGGCATGTGTACCAGAAATGGCACACAGACAGGGGTGGGATTCAAATTTTTAACAACTGGTTCTGTGGGCATGGCTGAGGTGATGGTCATGGCTTGGTGGTCATGTGACTGGCTGGGTGTGGCCAACTCAATATCACTCACATCAAGACATGCATCTCCTTGCCTGGCCTCTCATGACTGTGGGGATGCTGCAAGTCGTAAGTGTGAAAAATGGTCATTTTGAGAATGGTCACTCCACACAAGCAAAGTACCAAGCAAAGGAGGGGGAAAAAACTCCAGAGACGTTCTGAGACAGGAAGTCTAGTCCTGCCAAGAATGTAATAAAAGTTAACAGAGAGGCAGTTTCTTGTAAGCAACACCAGAATGTTTCCTTCCTGCTTTCTTACAGGATTAGGCTAGTAATTTCTTCTAACAACCAGTTCTCCGAATTGCTTAAGCCCATGTCCCACTGGCACCAACGGATGCAAAGAGGATATAAAACGGACAAAAAGCTTGCCATCCATTGAAAAACAGATGCATCTGTTGTGTACTCATTGCTACGTGTTTCATACCTTATCTGTCGAGCATCCGTCCACTGAGATTTCATCGCGGCAAGAAGTTTTGGCTGCACAAAACTTTTTGAGCGGATGAACTTTCCGCCGTGTATGATGTACATCCGCAACACATACGGGCAACAAACGTTCTATGTCGTTATCATCTGTTAAACATCTGCTGTAATCCTCTCAGCATCCTCTGGCCAATCCTCACAACTCACAATCCGCTCCAGCCTAAAACGGAAAGAGGGAGGAAACGAAAGGTGCATGGAACATCCACACAGCGTTAGTAGCACGGAAAATAGAAAGGATGCAAGCGGATGCATCTCGTGTATAAAGCATTAAAACGGACAAAACTTTGTATCTGGGATGTATCTCGGATATTTAGGATGTCTGAGTATGCTAGAGTATGTGGAAGGACCACCTAGTGGACAACACAATATTTCCTATAAAAAGGGGGAGGAAATCACCTGGATCTCATATCAGTCAGCAGCCGTGGTGTACAGACCTCTTCACCTTGCTCTTGCTCTTCCATATCATCCATTGATTCTCCACCATGGATCATCACACACTCCTTATGTAGCTGCGATCATTCAACAACCAGAACCAAGACCTCTTCAGACTGTTTCACCTTTTCTATGCAAGGAGAAGAAGGAGACGTTCAGGAGCTGTGTGGGTCCGAGGATAGATCAGGAGAAAGAATGGAGTTTGGACTGTATGACAAGCTGAAGGTGGAGCTGATGAATGAAGACACTCGTGCATTCCAGCACTTCATGAGGATGCCACCAGCCATGTTTGACAAATTGTAGAGCGTCTGAGACCCAGGTTACCAAGCCAAGCACCACTTCCGTCCCAACCTGGACCCTGTACTGAAGGTGGCACTGACTTCTGCATCACCTGGCCTCTGGAACTACATACAGACCATGCAGTGTGCCTGGAGGGTGCCCACCAACAGCATCAGCAAAGTGGTCAAGAAGTGGTGCATGCCATCATCGAAGAATACGTGGAGGAGCTCCTCCAGTGTCCCACCACTTAAGAAGGCTGGAGGAAAATTGCCAGAACAGTGGTATCAGAGGTGGAACTTTCCCCACACCATTGGAGCCATAGATGGGACGACGTGGCCTGCAAAGCTCCAGCCAACTCAGGGTCCAATTATTTCAACTACAAGGGCTTCTTCAGGATCATCTTCTTTGCCATGGTTGATGCTGACTACAAGTTCATGTACATCGACTGCTTCAGGCAACGGGTCAGCTTCAGATAGCCCAGGTTATACAACGCCAGTGACCTCAAGGATGGGCTGGAATGCAACCCATCATGGTTTCCAGATCCAGACCCCTACCCAATGACAACAAAGATGTGCCCTACTTTCATCATGGGTGATGACACCTTCTCCTCAGAACCTACCTCAATGAAGCCCTACACTTCAAGATACCTCACCCGTGAAGAGAGGATCTTCAACTACAGGCTGTCCAGGGCAAGACAGGTGGTGGAGAATGCCTTTAGCATCCTGGCCAACAGGTTCCAGGTACTTCTCACCACCAGCACCATCACCCACGACTGTGAGGAGCATCGTGGAAGCTTGCTGCATCCTGCACAATCTCATGCGCACCCGCTACCCAGTGTTGCGAACAGGCTTGTGGACCATCAACAAGCAATGAGGACATGGAGCCTGGTGAATAGAGGCAAGGACGAAACCTGATAGACACTGTGGATGTACAAGGCCCCAACAGAGCTTCACGTGAAGGGAAGAAGCAGCGCAACCTCTGAGACACTGGTGCAACTCCCCAGCTGGAGCAGTGGAGTGGCAAGACAGGATGATAGATGGTTAATATGATGCTTCCTTGAGCCTGTCTGATAACACTGATGAGATTGTGCATGTATGTTGAGTGGCCCTACAATGAAATAGGGCATTAATAAGAGCTTTGTTTATTTTGAAATGTGTTGACATATTAATAAATTATTATTGATAAAAAAGGGCCATATGTGTGGCAGCTGGGAGGGTGGACCATACAGTCCCACTATGCTTGCCAACTGGAGGTTTTATCTATCCCCACAGCTATCCTTACCCATCCACAACTTCCTTACCTATCCCACAACTATCCTTACCATCCACAACTATCCTTACCTATCCCACAGCTATCCTTACCCATCCACAACTATCCTACCATCCACAAGCATGCAAAGGATTAACCATTTTTTCAAGTTTTCACCAACACTTTATTAAGTAAAAAAAATGAACGCGAGTGTGTTAAGCAAAGATAACCTTTATTAATAACTATTTTAAGTAAATGTATGACTTTATTAAAAAGTAAAATGAAACCAAGTAAAGTGGTCTTAAGCAAAGATAAAGTGAACAGTAACAACTCAGTCTCTGGCACTATTCTCAGTCACTCTGAGGCATGTCCATGGTTCAGCTGTTAAGCGGGCAGGGACTGTGGAGGTGGCTGTGGCTGGACTGCTGGTCTGAGGCGCCATTTGGGTGCTTGGCCCTGAGAGTAACAACAGGGGATGGGTGTGTTCAGGAAGCTTTCAGAGAGCTGACTCAGTCCGTGAGGTGAGAGGCCCTTCATCAATTACCTGGGATGTCAGGCACAAGACTGATGACAGATTGTCTGTTGACGGCTGGCTGTGGGTGGAGGAAGGAGGAGTGTTGTGGGGCTGTCTGGTCTGCAGCTGGGTGAGGTGTGGCATCTGTGGCATGCGAAGAACCTGGGCTTGGACATGGGAAGGGCTGTTTCTGCTGTGGGAAGTCCTAGTAGTCATAGCCTTGGGAAGTGAGGGGCTGTTGGAAAGCCCATGGAAAGGCGGTGACATCACTGGGGTGGAGGAGCAGACCTGGAGTGGGTCAGAGCAGTTCAGCTGGGCCTTGAGGGTTGTGCAGAAGTGCTGTGATCTTTTGCTTCATCACCTGGTATTAGGGCCTGCGGCAGGTCCTCCTAGGGTCTGGCTCACATAGGTGATGAAGGCTTCCGGTCTGAGGATGGTATGTCACTGTGGACCAGCTGAGAGAGAAGATCTGTGCTGGTATTGATTGTGTGTCCCTGATCTCCAGCAAGACAGTGTGGCTCTGGCCCTCCAGTCTGCCTCTCTGCTGCATCCTGTGGAGCTGGAGGTGGGGTGGGTTGGTCTCTGGTGGCTGCCGCTTCTTGCTCCATTTATGACAGGGGATCCTCCAAGTCCTCGGCATGGGGGATGCAGCTGTCGGGGGGGTCTCTGCCGTGGGGCCCTCCGAAGACACCTGCCTGGACAGGGCTGCTGTCTCCTGGCTGGAAGAGGACTGGCTGTCTGTGGGCTGTCTGAGGGAGAGGGGTGTCAGAGGGGCTGTTCCTCGGATGGCGGGACCTCACCCTCCAGGAAGCTTGCACTTGGCCATGACGTAATCCTGCCAGTCCAATGAGCTTGACAGTGGCCTGCCCAGATTTTTTGAGGTGTAGCTTGCCATACCAGATGTGCATGTGCTTCCACCATCCCAGGAGTACATCTGCAGTGTAGCCCAGGCTCTCTGCCTTGTCTCTCCAAGCTGCCTGCTTCTTCTTTGGGGTCCCGATACAGTATGTGGCCCTTTCTCCACAGGTACTTCGTTCTCCCTCAGCCATTCCAGCACCTCCTCTCATGGTCCTCGGAAAGGGTGTACTGTTTCCTCTCTCCCTTCTCCTTGCCTGCTTCTTCCTCCTCTGGCAGGGGCTTGAGCAGCAGGGCCTTCAGCAGCAGGGCTTTGAGGGCCTGGAGCTGGTCCACCACAGCAGCAGCAGCAGTAGCATTCGCAGCGCACCAGGCAGCAGGAGAAGCACCAGCAGCAGGAGAAGCACGCAGCAGCACCAGCAGCATCCTGCATCACGCAGCAGCAGGAGAAGCACCAGCAGACCTAGCACCAGCAGCACCAGCAGCTTCAGAGTCAGTGCCAAGGGGTGGGATGGTGGTTCTAGTCCTTCTTGCCAGGGCTGGGCAGGCAAGTGGCAGGGCTTTTTCTCTCTTCCTGACTGACGAACCATGGTGTTATTTGAAGATGTCTGTGGCTAGCAACACTGTCTTCTCCTGAATGCTGACTGCGTGCGAGCTGCATTCCTTTTTATATCCGCGGAGACCTGACGCAAATTCATACTCCCATGCATGTGCAGTGAAACCTTTGCATACCGATATACTTCCGCTATGATCCGCTTTTGCTTCTTATAGGCGTCCGTGATGCATCTTGCGTCATCTGCTATGGCATCTGCCTCTTCCACTATGCGTCAGCTTCGCAATTCTCCCTCTGGAAAGCCCTTCGGATGTGGTCATCCGCTTCCATCCGCTAGACTTTCCTACGATATTCCGTTTAACATCCCCGCTTATGTACTACCCCCGTCCGTTCCTTTCCGTTCTTTTCTGGTTCTGTTTATGCAAATTTGGGCCATTTTTTGGGAGCGGAATAACAACGGATGGAGCCACGTTGCTTGTCCGCTGTGTCCTTTTTGCATACGTTTTGCATCCATCGGCCAATGGGACCTAGCCTTTAGAATGTTAACAACCGGTTCAAGTGAATAGGTGTGAACCTGTAGAATCCCACCCCTGAATGTTATCTACTAATGTAATGTACAAATTATTTCAACATAATTAAGCTATGTGGTGTACTATTTGAGGGAGCCTCTAGAACCGTGATGGCTAACCTATGGCATGTGTGCCAGAAGTGGCATGCAGAGCCATTTCTGGCCATCGCCCAGAACTGATCCACTGAGCATGTGTGCGCCCCCCCACCAGCCAGCTGATTGTTGGGTATCTGCCGTGCATTTGTTGGAGAAATGCACGCGCATGCTTAGGGGGGCTGGGTGCATGCAGGGGGTCATGCGCACATGCGCAGAGGTGTGCAGTGCAGGGGGGTTTGCGCATGCATTGCATTATGGCTGCAGGCACGTGTGTGCGTGTGTGCACTTTCGGCATGCAACGACGAAAAGGTTAGCCATCACTGCTCTAGAGTAATGACTCTCAATCTTGGCAGCTTGAAGTCATCTGGACTTCAACTCCCAGAATTCCCCAGACAGCATATAGCATAATTTCTCCCTTCTCCCCATGATTCCCATATAAATTCAGCATTCTTAATTCCTCAGCAGTCAGGCAGAACATACAGGTAGTCCTCAATTTACAACAGTTTTTTTGCTGACCATTCAAAGTTATAACAGCACTGAAAAAAGCGACTTATGGCTGTTTTTCACATTTATGAAATCAATTGCACAAATTCAATATGTCCTCTTGCGTCCTGAATGACCAGTGCCTTATTTGATTTTTCTTTTTCTGAACTCAGCAACCCCAATATTGCCTCACAAATCTTATCCTTTTCTTTTGTTTTGACAGAAAAGATTAATAAATAGCACTTTTTAATAGAATAAACTGCATCGTAGAACAGAATTTGTGTACTTGCTGTTTTCCAGGTATTTTAGCCTATAAATCCCATTATTCCCTGTATTTGGATTGTGCTGGCTGGGTCTGATTTGAATTGAAATCCAAAATATTTTGGTGCCATCAGAAATAGATGGCGAAAGGGTGATTTCCAGCCTGTTCTGCTCACCAGAGCATCACGGACATGGAAGTGACTATGTAGGACACTGAGTCCTATCACCTGGTCAGTGCAAGAATTCAGATTAAAGCATCTTCAATAGATGCCTTTCAATGGAAAAGAGACTCCTCTGATCACTGGCTATTAGTTCCATGGCTGGACTGCTCTTATGATTGGGGAGCTTTTCCTATCCTTCCGTTTCCCACCCAGATTTTGCTTTCCTATGACTTGTAGTAATAATTCATAAGGGTGATGTTAAAAAAAAAATGTTCTGAGTTTTTGCTGCAGATGCCACTATATATTTTGTTTTGGTTCAAAAGAAGGTTAAAAAAACTCAAGGTTGGTATAAAGCCCAGGTTCCTTTTAATGGAAGCCTTATGGCATGCACCACATACCTAAAAGGGGGACAGGATTTCAATGACACTGTCATGGCTGCCATCTTGATATTTTCAACACACAAACACACGCTCATGCACCAGTTTGGTATAGAAGTTAAGGTACTAGTATTTAAACCATGAGGCTGTGAGTTCTAGTCTAGCTAGCTGGATGATTTTGGGCCAGTCATTCTCAGAGGATTGTTATTGTGGGAAAAATAGGAGGAGGAGGAAGGTATCTTTGCTGCCTTGAATTATTATAAAAATAGCAAAGGCAGGAGACAGACATACAGACAGACAGATAATAAAGCCCTTGCTTTCAGCTATCTTTTCCCAAGGCCAAAAAGCTCTGTTCTTTCCATTTGTCCTCTCAGGCAGTTTTCATTGGCCCCGCCAACTACTCTATCTTTTTTCATATGTATCCTATCTTGACTCAATCTTACATATACAGCAGCACAAAGAACTGGACCAATACTTAAAATGGAGTTTGATGAAAAAATCCTATTTCCAGCTGTTATCCTTCTTAATTTTCTAAAAGGGATCATATAGGCCTTTAAAACGGATATTTCTGAGTTGTATTGGAGGGACTGAAATCAAAATAGAATGTACAGTATTACCATATTTAATAGTTCACTTGGTTATCCATTTTAGCTGAATTGTTTGAAGATATTCTACCACAACTCTTGGTAATTAATTCTAGCATGACTTTTTTTGGAATATTCCCCAAGATCTGTCTAACTCTGCAACATAATAAATTAATTCAGTTTTGTTTTTTTTAATTAGGTGACAGTTTTACAAATAGCAAAATAAAAGGAACACCTTTACTTACTGTGGTTTAGCAAATCCTACACTGAGCATGGGGCAGATTTGAAAAATTCTGTGGTTCCTCTCAATCTTGTTATTTTATTTACTCTCCTTGAATCGATGGCATAGCATTGGTTGAAAAATTAACACAACAGCACAGAGTCTTGATGAATGACACTGAGGGAACATTCTTTTCATCTTTGGTGGAGATGTGAAAAAGTTAGAATATTGGAATTAAGTATGTATTTTAATGCACTAGATTTTAAATGTACCATTGAAAAAAGTGGTGTTCCTTTTAGCTTAATGGACAAGCAAATGGAGACATTTTATGGAACTTTGCTGTTATAGCAAACGTCAGCAAACGTTTTACATGCTCAAAGGTGGAAAGATTTACAAATTTACAAATCTTTTGAAGTTGGTGGAATTGACACAAATGGCAAAATTGACAGTCTTGATGAAAGCATTGCTCTGACTAATTTTATTTTTACTTGGAAACCATTTTTGAATTTTTTGCAAGAAACTGAAAGAAATGAAAAGTTGTTTTGGGGATTTGATGATTAGAATTATATGGCATTATGGAAGCAATGTAGACAAATGTTAATCTTAGAGCAAAAGTTTGACACATTTTTTTACTTATATCGATACCAAAGAAAATTGGAAGTCATTAGTTTTCTATTTTGCTTTCTTTTTTCTTATTTTGCACTTTTTCTGAGCTTTTTTTGTTTCAAAACTTTTTTGTTTATCTTTAAAACTTTGTTTTATGAAAATCAATAAAGTTATATAGGAAGAAAATAATTTTTTAAACTAAGGATTGTTTTGTTCAAATTTGATCTCAATTTTTAAAAGTAGTTTGATCTCAAATTTTAAAAGTAGTTTGCAACAGATTGTGTCATCTTTTTGAGCAGAAATACTGAACACAGATATTTACAACTTTACACCCATCTAAAGATTTCAACCACATTTCATCATGCTAAATTGTATTTTCTTTCCCCCACCACACCTTTTAAACTTTATTATTATGCAGTTTTGAACACTGTCACTGGTTGATATATTGTGAGTCTTTTTAAAAATAAAAACATCAGATAAAGCAGAAGTGCCTTCAAATAGGATATTACTACTGCTTCTAGTAAAATGAGAGATCCTATGGATTTCCAAGTAGAAACTACCTTCTCTCTTCCCAGCTAGAGTGGCCAAGTATGGAAGGACAGTCCTTTACTAGAAGGGATGCTAATCAACTTAGCAAAATGCTGAGAATAAAGAACAAAGCCTTGTTAAAGAAATAAAATGAGGTCCATGGGGACATGTGATGGAATAGTCAGATGAAAAGCCTGTGTTATGGTTCCGGCAGTTATTCCAGTTAAATCATGAGCCTTACTCCCAAAACTAAAGAGGATTTATTTGAGGGTAACATTCTATTTCCGGCACTAATCTGGGAATAGCCAACTCTGAGATACGTAATTCATTGTCACCCTTGATCCTGCTTTTCCCCCCACCCCTCTGGGTGTATCATCCAATGAAAAAACGTTCATAGACAAGAGTCATCAATCATGCTCTCCAATTAGATTTTTTCATGGCAGAAGATTCAGCCATCTAATCGATCTTAGAAGAAAATATGAATGGAATGTACTTTTGATTTCACTCTGTAGCCTGCTCTTTGAAACTATCCCCCTTCTTTCTGTTGTCAACTATAAAACATGTATACAAAATGTTTTATGAGTTGACATTCTGTTCAATCAGCAGCTAGCCTGGTGCCTTCAGGAAGCCTACAAGTAGAGTGATCAACATCAACCCTTCCTAGATGTTTTCCCTTAGCAACTGATGTTCAGGAATTACCTGCTCCTGTAAATGCAATTCCTACACTATAAAAGCATCAGCCTTAGATACCCCTCAGTATCTATTAAAGCCACTTTTCTATTTAGCTCAATACAGGTAGTCCTTGACTTACAACAGTTCATTTAGTGACTGTTCAAAATTACAACAGCACAGAAAAAAGTGACTTATGACTGTTATCAGTTACAAACTTTGCCGCATTCTCATGATGATTAAAATTCAACTAGTTCATATTTATGACGGTTGCAGCATTCCAAGGTCATGTGATCACCTTTTGTGACTTTTTGACAAGCAAAATCAATGCCAGATTCACCTAACAACTGGATTACTAACATATCAACTGCATGATTCACTTAACAACTGAAGCAAGAAAGATTGTAAAACAGGGCAAAACTCACTTAACAAATATCTCACTTAACCACAGAAATCTTGGGCTCAGTTGTGGTTATAAGTTGACCATAACTTATATATGTATTTTTGTCCCTTTGTTTCATTTCCATGCTTCCCTCCCTAAATAGTTCAGGCTAGTTTACATTAATTTTAAACCATTTAAAAATAAAACCAAATAGAATAAAATTAGTGTAAACACCATTTAAAATGACTAAAGGTGACAAAATCCATAAAAAATGTTGTGTGTCTGGAGGTCTCTTGAAGGCATCTAAAGAAGACAGACATTTGCTATCTATCAGGCATGTCTTCTGCAGACCAGGGTCTGAGAAGTCTTCATCCCAAGTTGATGGGACAACCTGGTCATACTTGAAGAACTTCTTTTGGCAATGTTCACATATATGGGGATTATGTAAACTAAAGCATTTTCTTAGGGAAGTTATGTCTAACCTACCTAGGGTTTTCCCCCCAATTCTCTGGAAAGCCAGGGTATTATCCGAAGAATAGGAATTATAATATAGCTTCCCCAAGTTTCTCTAAAAATCAATCATGTTTTCAATTTAATGTTCTGTATTACATGGAAAGACAGCCTTCTATAAGACAAGTGGTGGTAATACATACTGCACTACAGTGGTGGATTCAAAAAAATTTTATTAACAGTTTTGTGGGCATGGCTTGGTGGGCGTGGCAGGGGAAGGATACTGTAAAACCTCCAGTCAGAGGGGATATTTGCCAGTTCTCCAAACTACTCAAAATTTGCACTACCGGTTCTCCAGAACTGGTCAGAACCTCTGAATACCACCTCTGCTGCAGTAGTATACGGTAAAACATATCTGAATATATGTGTTACCTCACCTGAGATAATTCTCTTCATGGAATTGACACAACTGAAGTTGTGACAGAGTCATGATTGGTGATAAAGTCTTAGTCTCATCTTGAAAAGCAGGATGAGACCAGTGTCCAGAAAAAGAGAACCCATCCCAGCCACCAGATCATGATCCTTCATAATAAGCATCTGTAACTTTATTGGATTTAGTTTCAACTATTATCTTTCATTAATCCTATTATTGCTAGTAGATGGACATTTACTAATACCTAAGCTAATACCTAAGGCAACATAGGGAAATAAAGACAGTCATTCAGATGAAAATTCTTGATGACCTCTCCCAATGTCAAAAAGCATTCGAAATGCAATGGAGTCTTGAGAGATTCCACTGTTTTGAGAAGCAAGTGGCACCAAGTGGTACCATGTGAGATCTTCATGAAAGAAGAAAATGGAACCATTGCAATGTACTCTATTCCCACTTCTCTCAAGTGATCCAGAAAACTATTATGGCCAAGCTTATTGAAAGTTACTAAGGAATCCAAGGCAACCAAGACAGTCCCGCTGTCTCTCTAGCAGTCATTTGTTGAAGGTCATCTATGAGGTCAGATAATGTTTTCTCAGTCTCCTAGCCCCACTGTAAAATAGGTCTGAAGTAAATTTTAGTGTTTCTCAACCATGGCAAGTTTAAGATGTTGTGGACTTCTACTTTCAGAACTTTAAACTCACCCAAATTGAGAAACGCTGATCTAGATATTTCCTGCAAGAACTCTTGAAGTTGATTACCCATTTCTCTCTTCAGATATGTATAACCGTTATTTCCTTTAAACAAGGAAATACCCTCCTATCTCTATGATGCATTGTTGTTGTCTTCTAAATCAATTTTCACTACTCCTTACACAACGAGGTCACTCTTATCAGGCATGGATCTAAAAAATGGAGGGCAAGCTAGTCCATCACAAGCAATGCCATATCCTCAGGAATAATATACTGAAAATAATCCAATTTATGAGAATCATTGGACCCTCTCTTAGCTGACTCTGCAAAAAATACTTGTCAACTCATGTGCAAAAAGATTTTATCAGAAAACAGTTAATTTGAAAATCACATTAAGACATCATTTCTGGGAGCCAAGAAGCTTGAATGAAACTGCTAATTTCCTAGCAAGGTTCTGCTGGAAACAAATGTGCTGATCAATACATGCATAATAAACTTGAAGTCCCAGGGCTGCATGTAGCCTCCTCCAACAATTGATGTTTGTCCCTCAAGTCACCTCGAATCATAATTGCTGACAATCGGAGCAGCTCCCACCCTTTCCAAATTGCGAAAAAAAGGGTCATCTATCCTTGCAATATGGCTTTCAAATTCATAGAAAGAGTTTGGAGACATTATATGACCTAGAGAAATAGGAATTAAGAAATAATTCAGAAATAAAATAATTAAGAAATAAATAATTAAGAAATAAGAATTAAGAAATAAGAAATAATTAAGAAATAAGAAATAATTAAGAAATAAGAAATAATTAAGAAATAAGAAATAATTAAGAAATAAAATAGGAATTAAGACATTCTTATTTCTTAATTCCTATTTCTCTAGGTCATAATCATCAGGCCAACCAGTGATGTGTTGCTGAAGTAGCACTTTGTTTAAACACTACTGTTCATTCTTTTCTTTTCCTTCTTCTTTTTTTGTGGTGGAGTCCTGAAGTTTCAGTCTGCACATCATGATAAATCTATTGCAGAGATGCAGTTTTTCCCAATTCCTCAAAAAATCATGGATCAGGGGAACATATTTTTGTTGCATTCGTCTTTAGGTTTAATTTTAATTTTGCAGAGTTAATATAATCACCTTAGAGTTATGTTTTCCATACTCCTACATATTAAAGGAACCTTAGGGGTCAGATCCAGGGAATTTGGAGGCTGCATATAGCTCTAAGGCTTCAGATCATACAAATCTGTTTTATGCTACAAATAAGATGTAAATGCTCTTGGTTTATCATCTATATCAGCATTTCTCAAGCTTGGCCACTTTAAGATGTTTGGACTTTGACCTCCCGAATGCCCCAACCAGAATGCCCCAACCAGGATGCCCTATCTATGCTAGCTGAAGATTTCTGAGAGTTGAAGTCCACACTTCTTAAATTTGCCAAGGTTGAGAAATATCTGAGCTATATCTTTGGGGGAGGTTTTTTTTTAAATCTCCTTACATGGAGAAAATTCTCTAATAAAAAAAATATCTGTTCCTTTCCAAGCTCTGGGAAAGCTTATCTTTGGGGCAGAAGGGGGAAGAGTGTTAAAAAAACAACTAAACAGAGTTAGACCTTAGTTGTTAATGGACAGGAGACCACCAGGTAATCCAAGGCTTTAGGCCAGACCAGGAATTTGACAAAAATATCCTGGATATTTGCAAGGGCAATCATTTTTAAACAGCTGCCAGGAAAACTTCATTAACATATCCACCAAGAGTTGAGTTTGATTAGAAGGAGTCATAATTCTTTTCTACTGTATTAACATATTAATTGAATAACAAATAAAGATACGTTAAGGTTAAACTTTGGTGGTGATGGGCTGCACACAGCTTCCAAAACTTTAGGTTGCACACTTCTGCTCTAAAGAAACTCTTTCCTCCTATCAGGTACATCTTGACTATTTTTTCATCGGAAAACGGTGTTCAAGTGTCCTTTCTATGCCCTGCAAAAGACCACATGTCTCAAATGCCAGAAGCATGTTTAATATTGGGAGAAAGTGTATCCCCCATTTATGTCCTGCCTTTGGTGCTCAGAGGCACTCTGCTTTGCAGCACAGTTCTAGCTAAAACAGACTGATCTCCTGACCTTACCGAGGGACTGTGTGAAATAGCCAAAGTTTTTCACAGTTTGTCTTAGCATGGTGGGAACATGACATCTGTGGGAAGCGTATGCCAGGATCACAAGGCAAGCAATCACATTGTGAGCGGCCGAGAGCAATGACACATCCATCCACCCAGGAAGCAGATGTGCTCCCACAAAGGGAGACAGCAACATCCACCAGCTGATCTAGAGCACCTGTACTATGTGCTGATGGCATGCACAGACTGTAAATGTGGATGTTAAACTGAAGCACATGGTCATTATGGATTCATGAAGCTGGGCTGTTACACAGTAGAATTTTGCTCCAAAATGAGCATTTCCACTTTGCCTTATTTTTATCCCTTCCAAAATGATTGGGGAACTGGAATAAAAATATTTTGAGATCCAACGCGGGGTCCAAAGCGATCATGTTAACAGAGGTCTGGAAATGGGTCTGTATAGAATAATCCATCCATCTGATCCAGACCATGAATCAGAGAGCAAGCACCTTGTAATAACTCTAGTAACTGAGTTCAAGCTGCATGCAATTGAAAGTCTTCCCAAAGTTTATATCCCAAGTGCACCTAATGGGATGGTACAATGGTGCTAAATTGGCACTCCCACTGCTTGATTTTTGCCATGGAGCCAAATGATCAGCCATTTTCAAAAAAGGTGCATGACAAAATGAGGATGGGAAGGGATTAGGAACAAACTTATATAAACACAGAAGAGGCACTTCCCAGAAGGAAAGACATGCTGGGTATAACTGGAATAGCTCACTAGCATTTTAGCAATTCAGCCAGAGCACCTGTGGTGTGAAAACCCAGGGGAAGCAAGTGGACACCCAGTGCAGTGTTTTTTAACCTCAGAGACTTTAAGATGTGTGGACTGCAACCTGTCTGGCTGGGGAATTCTGAGGACTGAAGTCCACACACCTTGAAGTTCCTGAGGTTGAAAGACATTGGCCTAGTAGTGCAAGAACCTGCTCCATTCCCACCAGCCATCCTGACTTTGCACCCAAGCCCCCTTTTTTTTTTCAAAAGATCCTTAAGGTAAGCTTCCTCCCCTTGCTTGATTTAATCTACCCTCTTCCGAAAGTGATCTGCTGAAGGCTGAATTGGGTTGGCCCAAGCTCTCCCTCCTCAACCCCCTGCTTCTGGTTTCAGCATCTCCTTGATGGCAAAGTATGCTTTTTCCTAACACCAGAGCAGAAGCCACAATTTTGTCGCACCTCCCCCTTCAAATCCATTTTGGGAGATTTGAGGAGTGGGCAGCCGAGAAGCAGAAGAAGAGGAAAAGGAAGAGGAAGAGGAAGAGGAAGAAGAAGAAGAAGAAGAAGAAGAAGAAGAAGAAGANGAAGAAGAAGAAGAAGAAGAAGAAGAAGAAGAAGAAGAAGAAGAAGAAGAAGAAGAAGAAGAAGAAGAAGAAGAAGACAGCTAGAGTTTTCTTGCGGTGGCATTTCGAGTCACTGTTATTGGATCGTCCCCTTCCTTCCTTCCTTCCTTCCTTCCTTCCCCCCTCCGGCCACCAGGCGACTCAATCAGCAATTGCTGAGCCTCGTCCCTTGGCTTCTCTTCCCCACAAACACCCCCCCCCCCCCAACCCCCCCCCCCATGGAGGCTGGTGCTGTTGGGAGAGAAGGAAGAGGCCCATGGACTTCCCCACCACCCCTTCCCCAAACACCGTTCTTCCAGGTTTGCAATTGTCACTTGGCCCTTTCCATTGGCATTTCAACCTCCCTTCACCTCCTACAAGCAGGTACCTGGTTTCGACCTGCGCTTCGCTCCCCTCTCTCCTTGCCCATCCACAGCCTGGCTGTTGCTGAGGTGAAAGGGCCCCCTTCTCTTTCTCAAGATCTTTTCTCTCCCCTCTCCCCCACCCTCCCAAAACCCGGACATCCCTTACGCTTGCAGTGATGACGCGCCGAAGGACACTCTTCCCCCACTGTGCAATGTCTCTGGTGACGGATCCCAAAATCCTTGAAATCGCGGGGGGGGGCGGGCGGGGGGCGGCTGGCTGGCTGTAGAGAGAGGAAATATTCCATTCAGTAGTCCCACCCTGATATGGGGGCTGCGGGGGGGGGGGCACCACCGCGATCGCGGACGTTGGTGGGTTGGTGGGGTGGTGGTGGGTTTGGAGAAGCCTACGGCTACTCTGGCAGGCAAGAGACCAGAAGGGACTCGGGCTGGAGGCAGGTCGGCTGCTCTCTGCGAACCCAGGGACGGCGGCTTCCTCCCGTCGTTTCGGGGATATAAAAAGGGAATGCGCTCTTCTCGCTCCATTGGGTCATGCACAGAAGGTTGTTCGGGAAGAGCGCTCCGTGTGCGTGTAAGGGAAGGAAAGGTGGGGCGGGGGGAAGAGCATGAAATCTCCTGCTCCTGCCTTGCCGGAGATCCACTGGGTCACAAAGCCTGACGTGTTCTGGCGAACTTTGAAAGAGAGGAAGCAAACGGAACCGCGTCGGGAGTTTGGAGAAATGCTTAAGAGGCAGAGAGGTGTCACGCGGATTCGGACAGGCCGGGCCTCTCTTGACCCAATTGCCAGAGCCTTCATCGTTTCCTCCTTAGATTTAAATCCTGCTTTTTCTCAGGGGGTTCCGGGTAGCTTCCATAACGACCTTTCTTTTACCTTACCTGCACAACAACCTTGAGAGGTAGTAGCTTGGACCAAGAGAGTTTGTGTCTCCCTGGTACTTGTGCAGTTGTAACTATATCTTCACATCTTCTCACTGCTAGGTGGTGAGAAAGGATAAGGGTGTCAAAAAGGATATTCTGCTACACTGAGGAACTGAAAATTGTGCTGATTGTAGAGGTTAAAAATGTGTCTCTCTTTTAAAAGACAACTGGCTGCATAGGAATGAGAGTGCCATAGCAGACTGGCGGCATCTGTGCAAATAATAAAATATAGCTTGCTTTCTTACCTGTGGTTGGCTAATTAAATCACAACTGGTGTAGTGAATCATAGAATTGGAAGGAACATGTCAGTTACATCCCTCTGCTATGTCCAAGAAAACCAGTTCAACAATGAGAGAGATGACAGAAGAGCCTCTATTTAAACATCTCCAGAGACAGAACCCTTCATTTCAGTTGGTAAGGCACTCTGCTTTTGTAGTAGATCTTACAATAAAGAAGTTTTCCCTTATATTAAGTGAACTACAGATAACTGTAGCTTGTTGTTCTGTATGGAACTTGGAAGGCTCCAAGTTCACTATTCTGATTGGCCGAAAAGGCCATTCGCGGATTGGCTTCACCTATTGCCTGCGTATGTGCGCCCGACAAATCGCATTCCGCAGAAGCCTCCGGATTGCGCGTCCTAGCGAGCAACCAATCCTTAACCCTGCCAAACGGCGGAACAGTTAACGTGGTCATTGCACCACAAGGCCGCGTCTCTGCAAACCGATCTATCACATATAAGGGCTGCCTCCTGCGGTTTTGGGCTGCTGTTCACGCCGTCCAATAGCTCCATTTTATGGTGCCGACCCAGCGAGTTAATAAAGAGTTTATGTGGACCAGCCCCTACACCCGGTCCTCTCAACACGCGTTCTTTCGGACTGAACCACTGGCGACGAAGGTGGAATCCATCGTAGAAGCAGTGTAGACCCGAAGCCATCAGGCCGATCTGCCGAGTGAGAAGAGATGGCCCAGTAAACGCGCCACGCCAGCACCATTCAGTTCCCCTGATGAGGAGGATTGGAGTCGTATACTCGATCGGCCTTAATTGGTTTTGAAATAGCCCCAACCGAATGCATGGAAATCTACTGGACCAGAGAAAGACCGTCCTGTCTTCCTAACAAAACACACTGAAGACCTAATCGGTCTTAAAAAATAGGTGAAGCGATGCCAAACCAGAGATGTCAAAACAGATGATTGGCGCCGAGCTGGAAACAGAACTCTCCAGCACACCTAGTCTCCAACCCTTGATAAAAAGACACGGTTCTAACCAAGAGGGACAAAAGAAGATGAAATCTGCGGAGATTTGTAGCAGCCCTGACGACACATTGAGGATGTAGAGTTCCAGAACAAACCGGAGACGATGCCATGGAGGAACATAGAAACGTCAGGATCCTAAGCGGCTCCATGCGAGCAATGCGGACCACCTGCCACCCTTCAGACAAAGCTCCTGACACTATGAGCTCAAAATACATACATGGCATAGGAGGACATCTGACAGCGAAGAGCTATACGGGCACAAATTGTCAGCCCCGCGCCAAACCGAAGCAGGTCAAGAGAAGTCAGCAGCCAACCGCTATGCACCAGATAGAATGCGATCTTCCTGATCGCCAAACCGAAGCCAAGAGAAAAGAAGGCATATGGTGCAGTCGAGGGAGGAGGAGCAGATACTAGCCACCACGAGCGATAATGTCAGCTCTACACGCTATCAAAAGAATCTTCGAATCCCAGAGCAATACGCAAGGACGTTATGAAAAAGATGTTCCATAAGACTTCAATCAAGACATAGATAACTCTTGGGCCGCATGAAATGAGAGGTGCCCATGGTCTAAGAGTATCTAGGAGGATATGTTGCTGGTGGAGGTCTTGGGAGGCGACTACAGCGAGTCTTGCCTGCACGCAGGAAGGCTCAGTCGGAATGCGCGGTCTTACATCAATGGCCAAAAGATCTGTAAGGGCTTGTAACAAACAGGGGCACATATCACCGAATTTGGAGTCTGACACACTAGGGCGTGAGAGCTTCTTGAGCAACAACCATAACAGATCCCTTACTATGTCTCTATGAAAAACGTACGCGGCCTAGCGAACCCGATGACTGGATGAATACCTTCCCCCCGAGAACAAGAGAGATAGACAGAGGCCGGCCGAAAGCAGATGAACCACCAAAAGAACCTAGTGAACTAGAGAGAAACGTGCGTCAACAGTCACCAGTTGGATAAAATAGCCAGGCGCAAAAGAGGGGAAGAAAGATCTGAAGAAATAGAGGTAGCAACCGACCATCAGCGAGAAGCCACCCCGATGTCACATACGGAACTTCTCGGCTTCTGATACTAACGGATGATCGCACTTCGAGACATTGCCAATCGCCGAGGCGAGCCTGACCTACCGACATTAAACCCAAAAAAAGACAGAACACAGAGCAAATTAATAAGACTTAACACGAGGATAGAAACGAATCCTTTCCGTAGTAAGGCCATTCGCGCGACCATCTCTCACTCTGACTACGATCAGAACCCCCGCGCACCCACCGCAAACGAATCTAGCCCTGACCAATCTTTGACCATGAGTCTCCACACAGCTGCTCGAAGATACGTGGACGAAGAGAAGAGGACACTACATCCACTTTGCTTAAATTATGTATCCACGTGAATGCCCTTCGCGTGAGTATGAACTCGAGCAAGGACTCAACCACATTGGCCACACTCGGCCAACTGGAACCATAGTGCCTGCCCACATCAACTTCCACTGAGCACTGTTTTTGCGACGGAACCACAATTCCAGGCAAGTACAAGGCGACGCCTTCCATGTCCGAATTTTCTTTGAGCATAGACTTATCCTCGAAATATGCCCCGCCCGAGCTGCACTTCTGTTTTTATTATACCTAATTGTCGTAGTCCCGTCGCTTGCATAAATTACCCAAAAATGCAGTGACGAGATTCGCACGGAACGAAAATAATAACTCAGACACGGGTCTTTAGATCCCAATCGCACTATACCTAATCGAAATACAAGACGTTATCTTACGCTACACTGGTTCACAGCCAGGTGAGGAAAAACCTATCGTTACCCAGCTTGCATTCTATTGCCCTTGCTAGCCTCGCGCTACCAGGATCCCAGCAAGTAGCCCACCGCCACCAACGCAGGCTAGGAACTAAATAGATGGCACAACCTGACTAATGAAACCGTTACATGTGCTGGATTCACTTGCATAACGCACACGCTCTCACCTCACCGAGCATCACAGCGCATCAGCACCGCATAGCGCAGTCACCTACCAGCTTGGGGTAGTAGTCGGGCCGGCCGCATCCACACACCATTTACCCTTGCAGCGAGCCATCAGGTTCAAATCCCGCGATCTCCCGACCACAATATCGCGCCTCACGCGCAAGACACTCTCACCTTCACGCAATCGACAGACCATCACCATCGAACACGCACTAGACTGAGAGCGCCAATCTCGTCGTGACTGCTTCTCAACCACCTATCCTCCAGCGCTCGCCGACTCGCCCCGCACACGCGCCTCACTACTCCATAGATCACAAATGTCAATCGTAACGTGCACACCCATCTCATGAGAGGAATGGCGTTCAGATACATGGATAACTGCACCTCCAGTATCACGCCGTCCGATTCAGCACATATAGGAGACCACAGCGATCGATTTCCAAGACCTCCATAATGTGGAGAGCACTCGTCTGATATACATGATAATTCGAGAGTAGTGGAGTCTTACCTCCCACAGTACATTTACACATGAGGCAATTCTCGAACTAATCTCAAATCCAGTCACTAGATGAAGACACGGGCTAAGGAAGCACATACCTAAGAAACCAGTATAAGTTAAAGGACATTGTCTATATATTAAGAGATGCACACATTGCAGCTCCTCCCTAATTGTGCACAACCACAACGAACGTCGATATACTGCTGCGATCTAACCCCAAGCCAGCTTGCGAGAGGGTGTCTATCGTGCTATTTATAATCTCTCTGAATCAAACAAGGCAGACACCCCACCAAAGTAAAAAAATAAAGTGAGCAACCCAACACGATATGCCCTGAGTACCTAAGAACAAACTGGACTCTTTGTTGTTTGCTAAGCATTCTCTTACGATTCTCATAGAGAGTTCTACCAGAGCCTCCAGAAGCAACCCAAGTCTAGCTCAAGAACCCCTTATACTACTATACCTGCTAAATAAAAGAAAACTTACTTGCGAGACAGGCGTATCCTCACCGGTGAAGAGCATGCATTGCGAGATATCAAACTGACTCTTATTATACACCGTCTCTAGTTGGCCGTTAACAGCCTGTTTTAACTCCATATATATGCAAATACCCTGCCCTTGACGGTCACCTGTGATGCATCGCCTTTTGTGGGATCCGGCTGACCCATCGGACTGAGCCCACTAACTACAATACCCACCCGTACGAGAGGAACGCATCAGTTCCGCTTTTTACACACGCTTTCCCAAGTCAAACGCATTGTCATACACTAGTAGCCCGTATAGCCCTCGCGCAATCATCGCCAGAGTCAAAGAATCCATAGTACCCTTTACGGTAGAACTTTCGATCATCCACTCTGATCAACAGGCCACCTTTTGGGAATCCCTAAGCAGAATTCCAATGCAATCAACGCCACCCTGCAGGACATTCGTTCCACCGCTCCCATTAAATCGACGACTGGTGCGGTCATTGAATCCTCGCTCGCAATGCCCTCATAGCTCTCCTACATGCTGACTCTCATCGCCCCGGAAAAGTCATCGACTACATGCTCAAGCGAAGCCGAGGCGCAGTTCTCCCAACCACTGCCCACGATCCCTCTTTCGTGCACAGAACCAGAAGACACCAGCTCCAACCAAAACCTCTCCACACTCCAACAGAGAGCGCTGCCCGGGGAATCCATATCGACAACCGCAGCGGACTAGTAGAAAGCCACGCTGGAAAGCCAACCGTAAAGACGGCTCTTGACCACGACATTATGCATGAGTGAGATATATTGGTTAGCGAAGATATCGGGCCAGGGATCAAGGAGACAAAAGACTGAGACTTAAAGCATCCACTTAGCGCACATAGGATCACCCATCCGCGAACCCTGTCAAATAAATACGTTGCACGTTTGGAGTGGTCCCTGACACCAGGCTGGTGAGTAACGATGCTCCAACGGCAATGGTGGCTGATATGAAAGAGTTATACCCCGAGCAAAACCCGTCAAAAATGAAATCTCTTGGCCGAAGCCAAGAGTTAGCAATGGGTCCGGACACACAGAGCGCTTGCACAGCAAGCAACACAGACATTTAGAACCATTAGCTGCGCAACATGCCAATGATGTCACATCCGAGGCCTAACTCCGCCACCAGCACGCAAAGACATTTGAACCAGCTCAGAGAATGGAAAGCTCCCCGGGTCCATGGTCTAGACTACATATGAGACTTGCTGAGCCTAGTAAAAGTGCCGACATAAGAATCAGAAAAGAGCACTGTCACCACCCTCGTTAATAACCCCAAAATAGAAGTCCGGTGAGCAGAGACGGCAAGCGAGGCCTTCCCTGGTACATGCAACCTGCCACAGCATTCCATCAACCAACCCCCAGCCGGTCAAGCCAGGAGGGGCGGCAGAAGATCATCAACCAGCCCAGAGAGACTCAGGCGGGGGGAGTGGACAAAGGGCTGACTCACGCCTTGCCACGAAAGTTCTCCATTGAGGTAGAGGAACGGCGACGTGAAAGATGAGTAAGGATAGCCTGTATCCTTGACGCGTGCGGAACGAGAAGGCTCATGCCCCCCCAAGACCCTGACTGAAAGTTAGCCGGGCACTAACTTGGATGATCTGGGTCAGTGGTCCTGGAATCGAGAGAGCTGCAGCAGCCCGCTACAATCGACATGGCGTGACTCGCAGCACGAAACCTAACATGTATGAGCACAACCTGAAACATCGCGTGTCATACTTAGGTGACAAATAATCCTGGCACTTGGAAAGATCTGACCTAATCCCAACAGTGAGAGGCTGATTCGTGAATGGATACTGTGGGAACGGCTCACAGCACGATAACGTTCATCATGAGTTCTGATAATGGCATCCGAAAAGCCATATCCATCGGACACTGAACATGTGGAATGAATGCGAAGCAAATGAAGGCTCACATTCTGTCCACAGCGCATAATGAAAACGTATAGGTCGAGGGAAAACAGTTCAACGCCTTGAGTCCAATTTGGCCAAGCGAAGCCCGCGCTTGGCAGCGCACACGGGCTTGCCATCGATGGCTCAACAGTGTGGGGAGAAGTTCCACCTCTGATACCACTGCTCTCAACTTTCTCCCATCCTTCTTCAGTGAGGGCACTGAGGAAGCTCCTCCATGTATTCTTCGATGATGGCTGCACCATTCTCTGACCACAATGCTGATGGTGTGTGTTGGCACCCTCCAGCCGTACTGCATGCTCTCTGTAGGTGGTCTCTGAGGCCAGGTGGCGCAGAGTGAGTGCCACCTTGGAGCCCAGGTTCCCAGGCTGGGGCCGAAAGTTGGTGTTTGCCTTGGTCAACCTGGGTGTCAGCCGCTGCACAACTCGTGAAACATGGCGGAGGCATCCCTCAGAAGTTCTGGAATGCACGAGGTGTCTTTTGTTCCTGAGCTCCACCATCACTTGTTTGTACAGTCCCATACTCGCTGCTCTTCTCCCGATCCATCTTCGTACCCAGACCCTTCTTGGCGCCTCTCTTACGACAGAAAGTGTACTGTGCAGAGTCTGTAAGGATGCTTTTGCAACTGTGTATATGAGTTCGCAGACCCTGTATAGATCGGCGCTATGTGAGAAAAGCAGATCTTAATGATCGTTGGATACCAGCAACGGCATTCGCATACACACCCCTGCAAAAGGACTGTCTACGATCGCTTCTATTCCCGACTGGGACACCACTGACTGAAGAAGAAGAAGAGAATAGAGAAGCAGAGAGAGAAAGAAGAGGAAGAGACAGAAGGAGTACAGAAAGAGAAGAAGGCAAGAGACACAGAGGAAGTCTGCACCGAGCAGGAGAGCGTAGGACATAGGCATAGAGAGAAAAAAGAAGTGAGAAAAGATACAGAGACACGAGGTAGAGATTCTTTATCTGCGGCATATCCGTGAAATTGGGACACCTTCTATTATAGGCAAGGATATTTAGTTATGGGGGCAATATGCTCTCCACTGCACCATATAAGAAGTAGTAAAACTTTTTATGAATTACCTCTCAAGACTCACGAATCATCAAGGTACAACACGTAATAATACGTCATAGGGGACAATAAACAATTCAATCTCGATACTAGGCACGTCATATAATTGTAACTATCATCAAAAAGTTAGTTCAAACATCCACAAGTGGGGGAGTGAAGCAGTGATGAAGATTAACAGTAATAGTGATTTCAGAGCTTTGTATCCGTTTTGAGGGGTGAGAATCTATGGTTCGGTCTGGCCCTCTCCCAAGATAAGTGACTACAGATGTGGTATATCCCCGAATAAATCATTTTTTAACTATGGTTTCTAAAGTGGCACCCCTCGGGGTGTGGCTGGTGGGTGTGGCCAGGGGAAAGGATACTGTGTGAAACGGATATAATTTAATCTCCAGTCATAAGGCTGGTTATTGTGCCGGTCTCCCAACTTTGAAAATCGCTACTTACCTGCCCCTTCCCCCCGCAGTGCCGCCCTTCCTAGGGGGATGCCCACCCTGGGGTCGTCATAGCTCCGTTCTGCATTTTGATATATGCCAGCGGTATCACTGCATCGCCGAATGCTGGTCCGCTCCTCCCTGATCGTTTAACCAGCGGGAGTGAGATGAGTCTTGCGCAGGATGCAGCGCAGGCGATGCCTAGCGGATACTAGGTGGTGCGTAACGGATGCCAGAACGGATGACAAGCGGGGGGGATCCAGACTAGCTGTCCACCCCCAACAGGATGCAATTGGATACTTCCGCCCCCGTCCCCCCCTTCCCCACGTTTTGAAGCACCAGATGCATTCAAGAACCTTCTGAGCGGGGTATGAAACACATAAAGACTGGATGCTCGACGATAGAGAGGAAAAAACAGGACCGAACACCGGAGGCAGTTGGAGTACGAGAACAGCTATGCCCAATTCGCGTAATAGCAAACCACGCGGCAATACAAGTTTTAGAATTCCCTTCGCTTTTCTCCATTTTACATCCTCTTTCCATCCGTTGGTGCAGTGTGACAGGGGCTTAAACTACTAGGCATAGGATAAGACAGAAACATAGAAAACTGATGACAGAAAAATACTTAGTGCTCCATTGAGTCTGCCCTTTTTTATTTTATTTTATTTTTAATTAAATTATTATTGTTTTCAGTTTTTATTTCATTTCATTTTTAATTTTTGGTTGGATGAGGGACATATTTATTCCAAGCATGTTTAAACTCAGTTACTGATGACTGACCAATTACCTCCAAATTGGTTGGAAGTTGGTTCCGTGCTTCCTCTACTCTTTCTGGGAAATAATACTTTCTAAGATTACTTTTGAACTTTCCTCCTGATAATTCGGGGTAATGCTTTCTTCTTCTTGATTTTTGCTAACCAGGATGATGAGTTATATAGAGTGGGTTAATATGCTCTCTAATATGTATATATAGCTTATAAAACAACTTTCATACAGAGTAAGAGAAACTTTCTGACTGCTTTGTTTACTGTATTGAACTGAGTTTTAACTTTCACAGCTGTAGAAATCAAGAGATTGTGAGTTCTAGTCCCATGTTAATCATAAAGCCAGCTAATAACCTGGAATCAGTCACTTTTTGTCATCCCTAGGAAGAAAGCAATGGCAATCGACATCTGAAAAACCTTGTCAAGAAAATTGCAAGGACCTGTCCAGGCAATCTCCAAGAACGAGACATTCAGGTTGAATGGTTGAACAGATAATTCCCTACCCCATATCCCATTAACTTTGTTTGCAAAATATGAAACCTACAATCTTAATCACAAGAAAATTAATCCACGGTGGTTTAATTGATCAGAATAAAACATAAAATATATTTGTATTGTGTGTTGTATATTTTATTATTTCTGCAGTCTGGTGTTGTTTTATATTACAACCACACTTCTCTGGATAACAGCTGCTTCGGATATAGAATATCTTTTTTGTCTGGAGAAATGTTATCTTGGGGTGGTACTTCCTGCATCATAGTCTACTATATATTTCCACTGTTTTTCTGAGTGACATTAGGTGGCATTTGTGGTACAGATGATTAATAAGTTTAAAAAAACCAATCAAATTATCTGAAGATCTCCTCCTCTAAATATTAACATATTAAATAATGTTTTAAATAAATAATTTAAAACATATTAAAAAATAATGTTGCTGTTCTGAAAAAGCAAAATCGTAAACATCTTGTCAGAGCATGAAATAGAGTGTCAACAGTATGTGACTTTAAGGGCTCATGTAAAGAATACATTTAGGTATTTATGGTAGAAGTGAAGGAAGTGGAACGATGAACAGTCTGGAACCAGGCTGATATATCAAGTTGAGTGTGATATTTTTATCTGAAGAATGACAAAACATGAATAAGCTGCTTTAACCTGGGGGTTAAAGGGTAAGAGCACTAAGAAAGACAGCCAGTCAGGAAAATGGCCAGCCAGGAAAAAGAATGCTCTGCAGAAAACAGAACACTGTCAGTTGATGTAAATCCCACAGTGTTTAATGGATTTGCTTAATGGCTGTGTTCATGCATGTGTATCCATAGTTGACCTAACTATGGTTTATTCACTGACCTTAAGACTATATACTGAGCTAATCTGAAAGACTGGAGTTAAACTACCAGCAATTGGTTAATGTACTTTAATGTGTGGTGAATGTGTGTAAGATTTAAACTGTGAATATGTTTAAGAGTTTCAGCTTAAGTTTACAGATATACTTGTAATACAACAAAGGGAATTGTTTACTCCTCATATCTTTATTTCTTTGACTGACTTGAATCTGGATGCCAATATGTGATCTGTTCCCTGGCACCTTCAAAGATGATTATTTAGACTCTGGCCTCTAGCTATCATCCCAGAATATCAACAAGGTTGAGTTTAGGGTTGGTGTGAAGATGAGTATGTTTGTTAGACAATGCCTTTCATGTCAAAACATGAAACATGTAGCAAATGTTAGTAATAACACAGAGAAACATGAAAAAAAAAAATTATAAATATACCTAGATAAATCTTGATGGAAGTTCATATCTTCAAAACAAACTTCCAAATATATGGTTCGTTTATGGATGTTTAATGAAAAATCATAGAATATTACTGACCACTAAAAGTATAACTTGATTTTAAAATGTGAATTGCTTGATTATCTGGAGAAGAAAATGTACTCCAGGTTTTTATGGTGTCTGACAATAAGAAAAAAATAGCAATATCAATAACACTTAAACTTATATACCACTTTATAGTGCTTTACTCTAAGCAGTTTTACAGAGTCAGCATATTGCCCTCCAACAATCTGGGTCCTCATTTTACACACCTTGGAAGGATGGAAGGCTAAATCAACCTTGACCCTAACAGGATTTGAACTGTCAAATTGCAGGCAGCGGATAGTCAGCAGAAGTGGCCTATGGTACAGCACTCCAACCACTGTGCCACTGAGGCTCTTAAAATAAAAATAATAAATAAAAAGAAATGATAGTATTTTGAGAGTTCCACCAAAGAAGAATCAGAGGATGAGAGCCCAGGCTATTGGAGCTCCTACTTGATGAAAATAGAGCACTAAAAAGAAGAGAAAAAGGTATTAGAGAGCCTATGTCAACAAATTGATCATTTCAATTGCGGCAAGTCACAAAGCCAAGGCTTTATCCCGCAGTCTTGTGGTGAATGAAGCAGAAGAGCTATTGCTAAGAGTAACCTAGAAACAAAATATACTATTTCAGGGATGGCCTTTTTAATTTATGGTGTGACACATTCATGCCATCCCAAAAGTAAATCTTGTTTTCAGTGGGTATTCTCGCAAGGTAAACATATCTTGAATTGCCTTTTGTATAAGAAATTTCTATTTTGTACATTTAAGAAACTATAGTGGGAAGAGGGCAGCTGATTATTACCGTATGTATCTTGCTCCTGGCAGCTAATCTAAATTTTAACTCTGATGCTGAGATTGCTGACAATGCATTTATTTGGCAGCTATGGTGTTAGAAGCCAATGGTTCTAAAGAGCAGAGGCATCTTATTATCTGTTGAGAAGAAATCTGTGTTTATCTTTCATCTTCTTCAGCAATTTTTTGTTTGCCAGTGTGCTTAACTGTTAGCTATACCCAAATGTTTTCTTGGCACAGGTTCACAAATATCCCAGCTAAGCAGCATCTGCTAGATTTTAGACTTAAAAATATCACTTGTTTATCATATTACTTAGCAATTTTTTGGTAACATATAATATTTATTTAGCATCATTTTGCTAGCTTCAAGAACCTTTTAGTATGACAACTCCAATTTCTCAGTGGGATGGAGGTCCAATAATCCATTCTGATAACACAGATACTATGTCTTAACTCATAGCAGCTTTCAGTATGTGACTTTACCTTCAAGTTTCATTTCATAATATTAGTTATTTAACTGGGAGATATAAATGGTAACTATAGTGTCATACATCTCAGTGTAAAAAGCTAGTCTTCAGCCATCTTTATTCACCAAAATGATTGAAAGAGGTTAGCTACTTGAGTGCTCAGTGTTTAGAAAAATAAAATTTAATAACTAAAATCCAGTCCTAACATTATGAAGTATAAGTCACCATGTTCAAACATCCAAATTTGATGCCATGAAAGAGGAATGGCATTTACTGAATGTTATATTTCTGTAGGATTTTATGATTTTTTTGGAAGATACTACATTTTTCAAAAGATACTCCACTTCAAAGAGCAAGTTGTTTTGTCCTGGGTGTGCTTCTGAGTTTCATGAGGTCATAGAGATATTATTATGAGGCAACGATGACAGGCAGATGGAGGTTTGCACTTTGACAAAAATAAATTAAAGGAGTATGGACAGGAAGAATTAAAGCAATTTTATTTACATTGCTATTAGTCCAAACAGATACATAGACAGAAGAAGATAGAATGTAACCTGAAATGAACTGAAGAAGACACAACAACATAAAAGGAAGATACAGGAAAATAGAGTTGAAATGTCAAATACCACATTTTATTGCATGAAGAAGAAAAGATACTTCCTGAAATGGCAAGAAAAAAAGTCAGACAACACTGTGGCCTTGAAGAGGCTGTTGAGTAAGAAAATAAGTTAAAGAGCAATCCATGGAAAAGTGTTCTGTGTTTAGTAGAAGAATTCTTCTTCCAGATTCTTATGGGCTGGGAGGAAACAGACAATTTTCCCTAATATTTCCCCATTTTTTAATCTGATGTTTTACTTTTATAAATGTTTTCCTTCCCCTTAATCTCCCTAGGAGGCAAGACAAGATAGTTTTTTAAAGTGTAGTACATAACTCGTTCATAGTGAAAGTGTACAGGAAAATGGGATTGATATTTATTTATTTATTTTGAAAATGGCTAGAATGTATCTGGGGTTTTTTATTCCCTACCAATATGATAATAATAGCAATGCAACATTAAGGATGCCTGAGCTTCCCACCATACAACCCAGACGACTTCTGCAGATAGAGTACATCTGGTACATATAACCTCCCTTCAGTGACTTCTTAAAGAACAATGGTCTGCTCTCTCTGTCCTTTGGACTTCCTCAGCAGGATTATTGGTACTCCAAGTATCCATTTGTCTGTCCATCAGCAGGATAACTCTCTGAAAATTATCATGGGATCAAAGAAACCAAAAAGATTGCCTTTGAAAATGGGCCACATCCTTATTGGGAAAGGAGGGGAGGAAATCCCAATGTATCCTTATTGGAGGAGCCAACGGGCAGTAGTTTGAAACATACCAACTCCTCCATGCTACTCCTTTTCCTTTCTAGCCATGGGACCCTGAGAAACATTATTATAAGGAGCTTCAGAATTATTCAGAAACCATGTTTTCACGTTTCTCCTATCTTGTTTAAAAGAAACAAGAACTTTATAGATGTAATCAATGGCTAATGAATGTCAGTGGTGATGGATATTTATTTTCATAGTATAAAACTGTTTTTTTTTATCACACAGTCCTGGTGAGCCAACATTTTTGAACCTTTTCTTGTGTGGTGTAGTTAGAAAGTTTTAATTGGACAGAATAGGTGCCTTGATCCTTAAACTTTACCTGTGAAGGCCTTAGAATCCTCAGACATATTATCTGGTGTTTCCTGTTGTAGGATTGATGGGACAAATATTAAGATATCCTTCCCTAAATATTTTGACAATATCCTGAAATAATAGTCAATCCCCCTTGAATCTCTTATGATGGATGGATGGATATACAGACAGACAGACAGATGATAGAGATAGGTAGGTGGATAGACAGACATAGGTGGCTAGATAGATGAGACACACCCACCCACACACATATACATATATACATTTACAAATTTTTAAACATGAAAAACATAATATCAATACTCAGATCATTCAGTTTCCATGTTTTAATGAGTTTATTTTTCTTAAAAGTTTCCTAGTTTCTTTTCTGAATATCTTCATCCCTTCATATTTATCCCTTCATATTTCCAGGCAAAAAAGTAAGGATGACAGTAAGAACTTGATGCTGGGAATCCTTTGAATACTTGCCACAACATCATTTCTTGCCATTGTGTGAAAGCTAGTTGTTCTGAACCAGGAGGCATAGAAAATAGTTTCTATCCCTCCTATCTTGAAAAGGAATTTCTGGCAAAAACTTTGTTTCAATTAATTTGAATTTTTCAATTCTGGCCATCACATCACAGCACATGTCAAGAAACCCTCCCCTCACATTTATACTCCAGTAATTGCAGGGATTGTGCCTGTATGTATCAACATGGTAGCTGCAGATTCCATGTGATCTAGAAATCTACTGTAGATTTAGATATACATGGAAGTCTCTCCATTTATGGCTGTGCTGTACTTGTCAGGGCCACCTTCCTGCAGGGAAGGATTACATGTCACAGACATCAGTCAGGAGGCAGAATAGCCAATAGTTTATTTGTTGAAGCAAACAGTAGTTAAGTTTACTTTGTCGTCATTGCACATCGTACAATGAAATCAAATACAATTCACATCATGACCATGAAAATAAATACAAACACACATCCTTCATGCTCCACACATTGAATTGAAACCCATCAACTCCACACCAACACTGCACTATACAGCAGAATTCAAAAGAGCTACTGCCCTGGGATAGAAGCTGTTTTTCAGCCTATTTGTCCTTGTTTTTATTATTCTGTACCGTCTGCCAGCTGGTAATTGTTCAAAAAAAGGATGCCCAGGATGAGATGAATCTTTGAGAATGTTTTGAATTTTCTAAAGGCAGTGGGAGTATAAAGCTCTCTCAAAGAGGGGAGAGGGCAGCCAATGATCTTCTGTCAGGTGCAGTAATTAGAAGTTCTGAACTCAGCAATGCTTATTATTTAAACCAATAAATTCATAGCCATTGATCAGTTTAAGATGTAGCTCTCCTTTACTATTTTGTATTTAATGGTAAATCATGCATAACATGGGGCTCATCTGTATGCTACATTCCTTTCCTCCCTCATTCTCCCTTCCTCTCTCACACAAACACATACATATTCAAGTACCTCTTTAGGTAAGATTTTCATCTTAATATCATACATAGTCAGCTTCCTGTGTCTGAAGGAAATATACATGTTAATACTTCTCTTCATTGAGTACTTTGTTTAGACTTGGAAATAGCAACAGTGGGTGATGTGTTTGTTATTCTTTCCACAAATATTGCAGCAGATGGCTGACATTCTACACAATCTAGGTGTGTACAAGTGATGAATGGGAGCAGCAAAATGACACATGCATTGTTTTTCTTGGTGGAGCATTCCCTAAAACAGCCACTCCACAAAAGGAATAACATTTCAGCAATTGCAAAATCATTCATTAAGTATGCAACTATAGGTGGTCATGCCAGATAGAATATTTTAACTTATTCATTCAATGAAAGACAATCCAGGCTTTGTCATGATTTCCAAAGACATCTTAATGGAAGTTAAGTTAGGCATGAGACACTGAATACTGCATGAGCAATTTTAGCTATGTAACTTCCACGTTTGCAGTGATTTGAAAAACCCAACCCTGAGATTTGTACCCAAGCTTAGAATGTTACTGGATTTGAAAGCAAATATAATAAGCTTACACTTGAAGGCTATTAGTGCATTTTAGAATCACAACTGACAATGTATTAGGACATCAGTAGCTTAAAAAAGAAAATTGTATCATTTGACTTTTTTGTCACTGTTTTGCCAGCTAGATAACAGCATCTAGCCAAACCTGCTTAATCTTAAAACCTGGAAAAGTTCAGATTTGATCAGAACCTGGATGAAAGGTAACATAAAACCCATATGCTAGAATGAAAAAGAGCAAACAACAACAATGTCCCAGAAGAAAAAGGCAAGAGCAAACTATTTCCAGATTACCAAAAGAACAATACAAACATGACCACAAAGTCATGAGCTGTCAGGCTTGACTAAAAACAGACTTTTTAACCTACTTTTCAATATCAACATTACAGAATGGTGTTGCAGAAGGAAATAAGAATGGATATTGTACAATGGGTCAGTTTACAAATAGTAATGGATTTATCTGTGGTTTCTTTTTAAGGCCCTGTCACACTGGCCGACGGATGAAAAACATTTGTAAAAAGGACACACCAAAAATTTGCAGTAACCAGAGCGGATAACCGGAAAGGAACGATGGGGGGAGGGACGCAGGTGGATGGAAAGCCGGAGTGTCCACGGAAGCCTAGCGGATTAGAAGTGGAGGGTAAGCGGATGGGTAACATCCTCAAGGCTTCCTCGGGGAGCCCGCAGCAAAGCGGACGGCGGCAACAGATACAGCGGATGCAGAGCGGACACCGAAGGTTTGGGATGAAAGCGGATGCACAGCGGAAAATGCCGAGGCGGATGACAGCAGATAGCACAGCGGAAGCTTAGGCGGATGCCTAGCATATCACTGCGCATGTGGGGAGATGCATTGTGTCAGCCGCGCGGATATAAAGGGGAGGCAGCTCCCAGAGCAGGTCACCATTCCGAGAAAGACCTGGCTTCAGACAACATCGACTGCCTTGCCAGCTCTGCCCCTGCCTGCATGCCTTGCTGCAGCCCTCCCTGCCAGCCTTGTGTCTGCCTGCCTGCCAGCCCCTGCCAACCTGCCTTCTAAGCTCCCCTACCACTCCTGCCAGCCTTGCTGCAACACTGCCTGCATGCCCTGCCCATGCTTGCTGCCAGCAAGCAATCCCAACAAAACCATGGGAAAGTAAGAGATAGCCTGACAGTTCATCTGCTGCAGGCGCTGGCAAGAGGGACAGGGCCACCTATCCACCCCTGCGCCTCTACTCTGTTTCCTGCTGGGGCTTTCCTGTAGCACGGGCTCGCTGCTTTCTGGGGCTGGGCCTTCTGCTGCTTCTGCTTCTGGAGAGCTGATGATGTCATTTGGCACTGGTGGGCTTCTGCTTGTGTCTTACGCTGCCTGATGCTGCTTTCTGGCGGTGGTGCTTCTGCTGGTGGTTACTCTGCTGATGCTGCTTCTGGAGGAGCTGCGATGCTGTCTTTATGGTGGTGGTGCTTCTGCTTGGTGCTTAATCTGCTGAAGCTGCTCCTTTTCCTGCTGGTCCAAGGCTGGTCCTGCTTGGTTCCTGCTCGTGCTCCTGTTCTGGCCGTACTGCTGGTCCTGCTCGTGCTCCTTTGGTCTTGCTTGTCCTGCTGCTCCTGCTGGTTCCTGCTGGTCCTCGCCTGGTGCTCCTGGTCCTGGCTCGAGCTCCTGGTCCTGCTGGTTGCTTTCCTGGTCGTGCTGGTGCTCCTGTCCTGCTGGCACTCCTGGTGCTTATCTGGCTGCTGCTGATC
>BHFT01002308.1:0-49859 GCA_004320025.1 Laticauda laticaudata
ACCAACGGATGGCAAGCTGTTTTGTCCATTTTACATCCTCTTTGCATCCATTGGTGCAGTGTGACAGGGGCTTAAGCAGTCACATGCAGAGAGGTTGAGCACACTTGGATTTTGGCAGGGAGGATATTCAGCGCCAGAGTGAGACGCCCATGCATTGCCAGCGCTGGGCCACCTGGGATCTTCCCCAGCTGTGAGGCATCCCCACACTCCTTACCTGGGACACCATCTGCTTAACAACCTGTGAGATCATTTAATGACCACAGATGGGACTACTGAGATGGTGGTCATAAAGCAAATCAGTCACATAGTGTCTGACTTAATAACTATTTCATTCAACAGCTAAGATTCCAGTTCCAATTGTGGTCATAATTTGAGAACGAATAGATATTGCTGCATTTTTTGATTAGTAGGAAATATTTCCTTTTCCAAATCATCTATTTCCAGCAACCATTCTTTTAGATCTGGAATAATATCACATTTCCAATTTCTCAATATGATTCTTTTTCCCTCTTCAACCTTGCTCGATACAAAAATTGATAAAACCTTTGGATTCCAAAGCTTTGATGTTCAACCTCATGTTGGCATCTTTAATTGTAAAAGATTTCCCCATAAATCTATTCATATACGCTATTCCAAAAATGTATCAAATGACCAATTATATCATAGCATTCACAATACCCATTTTTTCAAGATAAATTCTAGAGCTCTGTCCCAATTTGATTTGCAACTCTTGAAATAGCTACCGGTATATAGTATTTTATGCTTTATACAAGGATTATTTCTTTCTTTTATTTACAGTATTTACTATTCTTTTCACACTATCAACTGTAACTGAACCGAAAAGAAGAAAACATTAGAGTTACAAATTAGTAATTCTTGATAGCATGTTCACTGATGGGGGATTCAATCCCCATAACATTCTATTCATAAGTTCAGACATTTTAAAATGCAAATAATATTTTATTCCTTACTCCCTGAACATTTTTTTTTCTCTTTCTCTCACTCTCCTGCTACGGTTTAATATTCTCGGCTTTATTATTATTTATTTATTAGGAGCCTCGGTGGCGCAGTGGTGTTCAGTACTGCAAGCTACTCCCACTGCAATTTGGCAGATTGAATCCCACCAGGCTCAAGGTTGACTCAGCCTTCCATCCTTCCGAGGTGGGTAAACCGAGGACCCAGATTGTTGGGGCAGGGATCTCCAACCTTGGCTGCTTTAAGACTTGTGGACTTCAACTCCCAGAATTCCTCAGCCAGCAAAGCTGGGAGCTGAAATCCACAAGTCTTAAAGTGAACAAGGTTGGAGACCCCTGGTTGGGGGCAATATGCTGACCTCCGCTTTGACAGGGCTGTAAGGCATTATGAAGTGGTATATAAGTCTAAGTGCTATTGCTATTATTCTCACAAAGATAGCACCACTCAGACTGGATATTTTCAGTATGATTTATTAACTATTAGATGATTTTCTCCAGTGCCATAAGAAGCAGCCAGGGACAAAGTCTTCTCTATAGAGTGCAAAATACTGCCTGCAAAATATACAACCCAGAAGGGCTCACCTGATGATCTCATTGTTATTCTTTAATACTGAGAAAAAACCTTGTGGGATTCCCTGGTTTTCAAAAGAAAAAGAATCTCTTATTCCCCCTCTCTTTCTATGTTTCAATGTATCTTTCAGATTTCATCATTTAATTTTATTAAATGTTTACATTGAAATTATGTAGTATTGCATTCCAAATACAGGTAATCCACATTCAGCAACTGCTTTTTTTTGCAACTGTCTGTAGTTACAATGGTCATTAAAAAGTAACTTTGCAACCAGTCCTTACATTTATGACCTTCTCAAATTTTAAAGCGAACGACAGTTGAAGTAAGATCATTAGCACGGGTGCAGTTTCACTTAGTGACCGCCTTGCTTAATGACTGAGCTGCTGGTACCAACAGTGGCTGCACAAACACTTCTTCCATGGGTTTTAAAACATAATTCAGTTTTTCAATGAAATCAGTGTCAATATCTCTCTTCAACTTGATTTTTTCACATTACAAATTTATTGGCTCTGGAGAATTGTTACAAGTTGGAATGTTTTTCATATTATGCATGGAAAAATGTAAATTAATCCAGGGATGAACAATGGATCAAAACATGGAGTTTTGATCTCCATGCTTGAGATAAATTTTGCCTTTTGTTTTTGTAGAGAACTTGGTTAAAATATGTGCAAGTTTATCACGCATTGCCTGGTTATTGTAAGAATGGATCCAGCAATAAAGCCATAGCAGTTTTATACAGTTACCTATTGCTATTAGTATACAAGGCACTGTAAAATAAGGTACTAGTCCAGGTAGTCCTTGACTTACGACCACGATTGAGCCCAAAATATATGCTGCCAAGTGAAACATTTCTTAAGTGAGTTTTGCCCAATTTTATGATTTTTCTTGCCACAGTTGTTAAGTGAATCACTGCAGTTGTTAAGTTAGTAACATAGTTGTTAAGTGAATCCGGCTCTACCATTGACTTTACTTGTCAGAAGTTTGGAAAAGGTGATCACATGACTCTGAGACATGGCAGCCATCATAAATATGAACCAGTTCCCAAATATCCAAATTTTGATCACATGATCACGAGGAAGCTGCAACAGTGGTTAAATGTGAAAAATGATCATAAGTCACTTTTTTCAGTGCCATTGTAACTTGTTGTAAGCAGGTCACTAAGCAAACTGTTATAAGTCAAGGACTACCTGTACTACTATAGGATTTTTAAATTCCTCATCTAAGGGGCAATGTGTAGCATTTATTCTAAGAATATAGTTGTAGGATTCAGTACACATTGAAGCATCTATGTGCATAGCCATAAATGAGCTTTTGTGCAAAGATACATATTTTTTTACATCATGAGATGTATAAGCCACATAGCTGTGTCATTGGGGACAGTTTCTTTATGAAGTGCAATATATTCAAATAATATACCCTTTGATTGCAATTATTTATTTGGGTTTCTCACTTAGAATAATAAAGCACTTTAAATGATCTACAACGCCGTTTAATTTAAATGTCATGTTGAATTAATGATAAATAGCTCAAGAAATACAACTGTTAAATTTTTGGTCTGTTTAGCTATTGTACAGTAAGTGCTTTATTACATGCATAATGATGTCTTATATGTAATACTAAGTATATATTGATGTTTCATTTCCTCTCTGATATACGCATTACATTCCCTGGCCACTGTGAGAAGAAAGCTATAGATCTTAATAATTTATAAGTTTTAGCCAGAATTGTCAATGGCAGGCTTTGAGCTTTTTCTTTTAGTAATATATCATGGTAAAAATGCACAGACAAGCGATGTGTCAGTCTGATTTTTTCCACCTGATTCAGCAACCCAAAATTCAAACGCAGCAATTTAAGCCAAGTTGCACATTGAAGAATTTAAGTCTAAGCATTTAATCTGTTCTTTCCATAAATTTCTGCTACTTGTGCTATTGTAAGAATGATTCCAGTAGAAATTTATTTATATATTATGGAATTCCAGCATCAGCACATTGGAAACACAACACCAATCATTAAAACCAATAGTTAAGAACAATGTAACAGCATAAATGACACAAAAAATCCATATTTAGACAAAGGGTAACTAAAATAAGCCTGTTAACAACAGAAGAAATATAGTTGCCGCAAACCTACATATATGTTTTATGGTATCAATTTAACAAGAGGTTTTAAGCCAATCACAGGTAAATAAAGCAAAACATTCATTTTGATTATGATGTGATCTGACATGAGCATTTTACAACCCGCAGATCATATCTGGCCAGATAACAGATAATCAGAGTTGGAAGGGACCTCATAGTTTATCAAGTCCAATCCCCTGCCCAAGCGGGAGACCCTACACCATTTCTGACAGATGGGAGTCCAATCTCTTCGTGAAAGTCTCAAGTGATGATGCTCCCACAGCTTCCGAGGGCAACTTCTCTTCCATGGGTTGATTGTTCTCACTGTCAGAAAGTTTCTCCTTATTTCCAGGTTGAATCTCTCCTTGTTCAGTTTCCATCCATTATTCCTTGTCTGGCCTTCGGGTGCTTTGGAAAATAGCTTGACCCCTTCCTCCCTGTGGCAGCCCCTCAAATATTGGAAGACTGCTTTCATGTCTCCCCTGGTCCTTCTCTTCACTAGACTAGTCATGCCCAGTTCCTGTAACTTTGATTGTCCCTATCCACCGGGGGTGGGGTGGGGTGGGGTGGAGCAAGTTGGGGCAGATACAGCAGCGGAACAGCAGGCAGTGGCCCTCCATAATAATGGAGTTTCTCTTGTGACACCTTGTGAAAATTAATTGTTCAATCCTGTTCTAGATGATTCTTCTGTTATTCAATGTCTTTGTCCTGTTTATCAGATTATATAAGGGGTCCAGATCTCACCATCCCTTTGCCACATTTCTATGTTTTCCCATTTTTGTTCTTCCTGCATATAGAAAATTGTTCGGGACATAATACATTCTATTGAAACCATTCACAATGATACAACAGCAGCACTCATGTAGAACCTGCTTGCCTCACAAGAGAAATCAGCTGCAGTTTGCTAAATACCGTATAAGTAAGCTGACATTATTAATTAATTAAGCAGTATAATTATTTAGGAATACATATCTCTTGGAAACTTTAAAATTGTTTACTCAAGCTAAGCACTTCCTGCTTTTTCCTGGGGAATGGGAAAAGTGTACCATGCCCTAAAGATGCATTTGAAACTGTTCAATGTTACCAAAATTATTGACTCTGAGATGGCATCATTATTTTTAAGCCTAATGAATTAACAGGACAGATTTATAATTTTGTTTGCAGAAAATATTTATCGTTACAGAATCTGTACTGAATTCATGATGGAAGAAGGTAGCCAAAGATAGCAACAAGAGCAATCGAGGTAGCTTGAACCAGGTAAATAACTTTGAATGAATGTGCCTATTTCCAGTACTACCAGGATTAAATTATTTTGTGGCTGCCATTTGTGAACATTTATAAAAAGAGCACCTGTTCTATCCTGATGGATAACACAGGCAATCCCATTATATCCTAAACCCAGGAAATTTGCTTCCCTTGTTTAAAATATTATTTGGGGGAGCAAACTGATTCCCTTCTTTAGGAAGGTCTCTTGCCTTCCAGATGCTAAAGGAATAATAAAAATACACACATCCATGAAAGTTAAATATCTCTAAGTGTATTTATTTCCGAATGATCAACAGCAAATATTATTGGAATTAAGGAAATTTGCAATGGCAATCCTTTGTGCATTTACTTGTGAGCAAAGCGAACCAATCAAGTTCTGACCAGATATGTATTGGATTTCATAGAATGACTTATTTTTGGCTTCACAGCACCCAGCATTAAGCAAATAATAGATTAGATGAGCTATGAAAATGCAGTCAGCTTATAGAAACTTGCTTAGAAGCCGAATTACCTTTCCAGAAAGTCAAGTGCCTGTTAATCAAACAGAAATATCCTGTGATAAACAAAATATAATACTTCTAGCCAAATCTGACATTTACATATATGTATTTGAATCATGCAATATTTCAGACCTACAGCAGATAAGCCTCAACTGGGGATGAAAATCAGATTGTGGATTGCACATGTTTTTTTCACAACCATGAATTTATTTTTAATAATATATTTTTAATAATGTATTAATAATATATTAATATATTAGTAGCACACATACAACTAAACTCCAAATTGCACTGGTGATTCAAGAAAGTAGGTTTATAAATGCTAGGCCCTGAGTATTTTAAAATACTCCTTTTAGAATAACCATAAGTTGCAATGATAAATTATAACTGATTGAAGCATCCTTTCCAGATCCCATTGTCTCATAGACATTTCAAGATTTGATTGAAAGATTCAATCTGTGTACTCATAGCCTTGCCTCCTCTTGCTCCAAAAAATAAAAATATCTTTTTATGCATCTTTTCAACCAGAAAATCTGGTGCTTTCCAGTTTAGTTAGGAATATATACATAGGATACTATCTTCACAGTTGTGTTGATGCTGTTGTTACATCATATACAGTTCACATGTTTGGTGTGCTCGCTTAAACTAAATGCATCAGATGTTGCAAGTAATTTAATTATCTCATACTGTGTCATTTCATGCAAATACATGTCAGACTCTTAAAATGGATTTAATAGCATTTAGAGAGTACCTATTTAAATAAAGATCATAGACAGAGCTAGTGACAACTCTAAAAGATAAGAGAAATAACAGCTAGACTTACAGAAGGCCCTACTGGGCCATTGGAACTTAAAGAAAGGAATATGGTATTGACTGGAAATACTGAAAAGCTATGGAGAAAGAAATGGGAGAGACAGTAATTTCTCAGGCACCTCTAAACAGTAGCTCAATCTGCAAGCAAATATATCATTTCAGGTGGAAAATCCTAAAGGGAAATTCAAATGGAATACTGTAGGAAGGAAAATTGAAAACTCTGGACAGATAGCTACCTGCATATTATGTATTTTCCTCTGGCACTTTTTAATCAGGAATGCAGGAGTTACAAGTTAGAAGTAATATTACAAAATTTTGTTGGATTATATGATTCAAGTATTAATCTTGCATTGGGAATAAATTATTTAAAATGCAGACAGTTATGCTGAAGGGTATACTGTAACTGGATATTTCCATAGGAAGACATATGTCTAAAATAAAATGAGCAGCACAAGCTGAAGACAAAGCCTATCTAATAAACCAGCTGTAAATATTAAAAAAGAATAGACAATATACAGAGCCAGTATGAAATTAGCTTAATAAAACCAAATGAAGGCTAGGTGGGTACCAATTTGAAAATTGTCTTGGGAAGTGAGAAAAGAAATATAGTCTATACATATTGTTGAATTATGGCTCTGTATTAACAGTAAAACTCAAAATAATAACAGAAACCTGCATTACATTTAATTTCAAGACCAGATATTGTACAAATATAATAAACAGTCAAACTCATAGAGTACTATGATAAGAACAGGTAAGGCTTCAAATATAATAAAATTACTAAAACTCAATATTGTATTTTATCCTAACCATATTAGCTGAAACAAGCCATGTTCATAAGCTATAGTTTAACGATAACAGAAGTTAATTGAAATAAGTCTTTTTTTATGATACATGACACAGCAGGCTACAGTTTTCTTCAATTGATGCTTATAATAACACAATTTCATTTTCAAAATACCATCATAAATTAAGTGTAAAACCTCTGTTCTGATAAAAAAATGTCTGAAACTTTTTAAAACAGTAAGGACTGTACATTTACAGTTTCCATGTGATTCTGAAATGTCACCACTTTAAAGAGTTATAGATAGATATTATCTCTGTGCTCATGAATGCTCTAAAGTGCCCTTATAAATCTGATTCCAAAATGCTACAAAAGGAAGTCAAGTCAGAATTTGTTCAGGTGATATAAAAGGAAACATCTCTTCATGTAAGGAGCAGGTTTGATTAAATTGGTAAGAACTCAATGGAAATGAAACATTGAATCATACAAATCTTATCCTCTCCTTGCTTTGTTAACCATTCCAAGCTTATAGCTTAAACAGTACAACAAATTATTACTACCATCAAAATTCAGATTATTACGGTATATCTGACCTGCAAAAATCAGACAGGTAGGAGTAGAGGCTTAGAGCTTTCTATTTGTGTGCTGTCAGCTAGTAACCAACTGAATTTTGGACAGTGTTGTTCAGTCATTCAATTGTGCTGTTGCCGTTATTCAATTGTTAAATAGCTTTTGACATTTTGTGACCTGATAGACAACATTAGTTCAGCAGGGTTGTCTTTCAGTAGCTGCTTCTTCAAGTGTTTGTAAGATCATGTGCGTGTCATCAGTGAAAAAAATCTAGGTTTTTTTTGATTGCCTTCGATTTTTCCAAGCATCAGGGTCTTCTCCAATGACTCTTGTCTTCACAATATTTGTCCAAAATATCTAAGCTTTAGCTTCATTATTGACATTTCCAGTGAACAGTCTATTTTTACTTCATCCAGTATAGAATGATTGGTTCTTCCTGCAGTCAAAGATAGTTTCATCAATTTTCTCCAGCAACCCAATTCAAAAGCCTCAATTTCTTTTCATTCAGTGTGATGTGGCAGCCCTACTAAAACTCTAAAAAACAAGTCATACGAAAAAGGAGAGAAAACACAACTCATTTCCAGTCCTAAAACTGGAGACGGAATTCACATATGGATTTTGATGCATTAACAAAGTAACGTCAACTATCTCAACTATTTCCTGCTTCCAAGATCTAATTGTCATACCTACAGACTGGACCAGGAAATCAGTGAGCAGGTGGGCAGAATGCTTGGAGCCCAGTGTGGCGGTGTCAGCATTGGGTGTGAAACTGGGAAGCCCCTATCCCCCACTGCTGATGCTGCCTCCTGCTCCGATGCTCTGCCCACTTGCTTGCTTGCCTTCCCAACTCTCCCTCCAGCCAAGTACAGTGAGTTGTCCCTGCAGTGAGTTGGTCGTGTGGAGTTGTCCTATTGCAATTTGGCGGCTGTGGGTTGGCAGAGGTGATTTGGTGGTGGTGAGTTGGCCGTGATGAGTTGTCCCATTCCGCTTCCTATTGCTCATTTTTCAATGCTCCATTCCTGTTTCCTTGGTAACAATTCATGAATATTTTCATCAAGATTATCTTTTTTATTCTATCCACTAATGAAAGGCATTCTACATACAGAAGACTTCTATATTCAGCTAGAATTTCTGAGTGCCTCATAATTCAACTCCCAGATTAATAATAATAATAAACAGAGAGAGCTGTGATGATGAAAAGAAAATCCCTATGAAACAAAAATATTGCATGTAATGGCCATTGTGATCTATTTTTTTATTTATTTCTTTAAAATAATTTTTATTGAAGAACTTTTTAACAAAATAAAAACCATAATAGAACATGAAGGTAATAAAGAAAAGAAAAAAGAACATCTGAAAAAGAAGAAAATAAATAAGTGGCTTCAAATTTTCTTGACAGCAGTTATAGGTTCTCTTGAGCCACGGTGGTGCAGTGGTTAGTGCAGGACTGCAGGCTACTTTTGCTGACTGCCGGCTGACTGCAATTAGGCAGTTCAAATCTCACCAGGCTCAATGTTGACTCGGCCTTCCATCTTTCTGAGGTAAAACTGAGGACCCAAATTGTTGGGGACAATATGCTGACTCTGTAAACAAGTGGGAGTCAACCTGGTCCCTTCCGCCCACTAGTGGGCGTTCCCGCTTTCATGGTGGGCAGTAGGGGGTTTGTCCCCTACTTTATAAATCACCATTACTGTGGGTGGTAAGAGAAAACTTTACTACTAACAGAGATACAAAAGGTAGGTATAAAAGATACAGAGATACAAAAGAGGTATAAAGCTATATATAAAGCTAAGTGCTATTGCTCTTATATTTTGCCCTTTCTCTGTAAAATTAGATAATAATTTTCTTATTTCCATAAACTACCCTTTCTAATCTCCAACCCATAAATCACAACTTCATTTTTCTCTTTTTTCAGCAAAAAGTCAAAAGGGCTTCGAGTCACTAATAAATGTCATTGATATTTCTCTGATCAAAACAGCTAATTTTGCCATCTCTGCTTGTTTTGTCATTTTTACCAATCAATCCTCCATGTGGGTATTCAGAATTTTTCAATTTTTGTGCATATGTCTTGCAGTAGTAATCACATATAAAAAATAATCTTCCATGGCTTTTTTCTAATTTGACTGTCCATTAATCCCAGCAAGAAAATTTCTGGTTTTACTTGAATGTTAATTTTTAAATATCTTTGTGCTATTATATATATTTGAACTCAAAAATTTCTGGCTTTTTTACAAGTCCATCAGTCATTCTAAAATGATCCTTCATGTTGTTCATATTTCCAGTTTGAAGCATCTTTATACTAGACATTTTTTCTAGAGCCCTACACCTATGGTACACCCTTTTATAAAAAAACTTTTAAGTTATAACATAATGTAAATTTCAATACTTTTAACCACAGCTTTCTACTGCTCCCTCGGTATGTTGTATCCAAAGTTCTTAGCCCATTTTATCATACAATCTTTCACTTGCTCTTTTGTTTCAAATTTCAATAAAAGTTTATATATTTTAGCAATTGCATGTTCATCATTTGTACATACTTCAACTTCAAATTTCTGACTTCTGCTGCTCAATTCCAAATATCCTATTACCTACCTTAAATCTTCTCTTAACTGTGCACATGAAAACTACCGACAACTAAATCCCCCTGCAGCCAGTAGCTCTCTTGATTTCGTCTTATATTTTCCATGTTCCTGTTCTAACAACTCTCAATAAGTTTTTCTTTATTTACTCTTTCTTTCCTATAAAATGTTTCTTGGGCTGAGACCCATAAAGGGTCTCAGTCTGGGTTTATATGTAACCAGTGTATTTCATTTTTTTTTTCAAATGGTGCTTCTAATATGGGGATTCTTAAAATCTACACTACCTTTAACATTATCATACCATAAAAAACCATGCCATCCGAATCTCTGATCATGCCCTTCTAATTCTGTGGACTACTTTGTTTCACAATTGTTCTGCTGCGAGAAAATATTGGTTCTCTTTATATTTCTAAGGTAATATTAGTGTACAAGTTAAACCAAATTTTATTTATGCTTATTTCAAAAGAAGATAGAAAATTAGCATAAGACAATATGCTTTAAATCTTGTAATGGAGAAGGCATTCCAAGAATGAAAATAAATCAAGTGGTTTGCTGTAGCAATTACATTAAAATATGAGTCTATCAACAATGGCAGTAGCCTACATACAACATCACTAACTCTGCATAAAAGGGTAAACTTATTGTGCCACAACACAGAAATCTTGTTTAAAAAAACAGTACAGGATTTTCAATCATAACTAAAGCAATTACAGTCAAGTTGGAAATGTATAAAGCAACTTTTTTTAATGTTCAGTGTGTATTATTCATTGTCTGTTGTACATCAACTTTTAAAATGAAAAGCAATATGCATGCTAATGAATAAGAGCAACAGGTGTGTTCAGCCCTGCCAACTCTCANCTGGGAACGAGGCTAGTTTCCCAGTAGTCTTTGTAAGTTCAGCGCGGGAAAGCGATCGCAATCGTATAAACATGGCAAAAAGAGGTGGTGATTTTTCAATAGAAGAAAGAAAGCTGCATCTTCTTACAACAGGGAAACAAATAAAACATTTAAATAAACTGTTAATGACTTTCCTCGATGGAAAAGGGGTTTGTTTAATCTTGATTGGGAAAAAAATAGAATCTCACTATTTTTTATAGAATCTCCAGATTTTTTTTCATGGGTGTCCAGATTTTCCTTTATCAGGGGTTGGCAACCCTGTTGTCTAGGGTTGGCAACCCTGTTGTCTAGGTTTGAGGCAAAAGAAGGCATCCACGCGACACCCACTAGCACTCTTCAATTTATAATTTCTTAACCTTTGGTTCTCCCAAAGGACAGATAACATACTATCTTGGAATGTAAAATGTAATGGTGTTGAACCAGTAAATCATGTACAGGTAGTCCTCGACTTATGACCAACACTGAGTCCAAAATTTCTGTTGCTAAGCAAGACATTTGTTAAGTGAGTTTTGTCCCATTTTATGACTTTTTTTGCCACAGTTGCTTAGTGAATCATTGCAGTTCTTAAGTTAGTTAACACGTGAATCCACACTGACTTTGCTTCTCAGAAGGTGACAAAAGGGGATCACATGACCCAGAGACACTGCAACCGTTATAAATATGAATCAGTTGCCAAGCATCTGAATTTTGATCATGGCACCATGGGGACGCTGCAATGATTGTGTGAAAAACTATTGTAAGTCACTTATATCAGTGCCATTGTAACTTTGAATGGTCACTATATGAGCTGTTGTAAGTTAAGGACTACATGTACTTGTACATTATTCCTACTATCTCTAGTCTTCTTTGAGCAATTGCCTTGTTTAGTGACTGTTCACAGTTACAGTGGAACTGTATAACCAGTCCTTGAAATTATGGGTCTGAAAAGCAAATGAAACATGAAATGACATGTCTTTCTTTCACTGAATCAGTACTCAATTATTTCTCAGGAAATGGAGATGTTATGTATAATTGTTATCACTGCATGCAACAACTAAAAAAAAATATTTATCTTTCTAAACAATGAGAACTTTTTTTCTCATTGGTTCTTTCACTTCCACTGCTTCCTCAGTTCAATATAGAAGTAGTTAGTATGAGCATGTAGCACAATCACATTTGAATGTAAACCTGAACATTTTAAATACCTAATAGTTACGTATGTGGATTTATATTATGCCTAAATCCTCTGGGTACCTATACTTTATTTCAGTATAAAAATCATAGACCAATCACTACACTAAAACAGACAAATTAATATAGCTGGCATATACATAGAATTTACTTCCCAGTATGATGGTCTTTCTTTCTGACAATAAAGAATTGCTTATTCTAACAATTTACTTTCATTAAGAAAAGTGTCATAATTTGAGTACATATATACCTAGAAATAGTTAATAATATATATCTGAAACACAAATAGACACACAAAATTATTCTCTTTTAGTAGAACCTAAGCCCTGTTTTTAATCAACAAAACACTCATCCAGATTATACTTTAATACATTTGAATTCTTTCCTCCTAAATAGCAAAAGGAAATTTAATCTCTTAAACGTATTTTACTGTATAATACACAACCAAAAAGTCAACTAATGATATCACTTGTTCTGTTGATCATATCACAAACAAGAAGCATTAAATATTTTCAAAGATTCAGATAATATTCTTTCACTCTATTTTAAGTTTACCAAGTTTTTAATCAGACTTGGCAATGTCTATTGTATTTCTAGATAAAATTAGTCACTTTCTTTGTAGTCAATCAATGCTGTATTCAATCCAGTTTCATTTACCACTATTGATTCTTGTCCCAATCTCTTATATTAGACAGACTTCTTAAATATCCCACTCTCATTGCAGTCAACTTAATCAGATTTTCATCCATATCTCAATTCTATGGAACAAAGTACATACCAACTACATATTTCTCATAAAGATGTAAAAAAAATCTAATACACATTGTTAACTTTTGAGAGACATCTTGATAAAATGTTTTATTACGGTATAACTTTAAAAAAAGAAGACACTTAAAAGTTCCAACAGTGACAAACACTGACAGAGTTTGACAGAAATCTCTATAAAAACACTAACAAGAACCTCAGACTGACCCATATATTATAAAATTTCCCATGAACCCTCATTTTTCAGAATCTTTTCAGAGGATTCTGAAGAACACCATGACCTTACACTTAAATTAGAGGAACTTGGTAACACTGTGGAAAACATATTGGAATTCCTGTTTCTTGAAAATATAAATATATTTTAGAGCAGAATATCTTAAGAGGAAGCACAAATAAAATCTAGCGTGACCTGGCTTATTGTTTACAGAGAAAGGTGAGAAACAGAGTTCTTAATCCTTGCTGATTCTAGTTCTTATTTAAGGAACATTACATAAATCTGATAAATAAAAAGTAATCAACTTATTAAAGAATAGAGCTTCTCTTGAAACCAATGTTAAGAATCAAATATGTTGAGATTTAAAACCTTAATTAGGGATAGGGAATAAACAAACTGACAGTTTCCTTTAAAATAAGAAGATAAGTCAAGCATGATGAAATGAGGCCAACCTCTAAAATGCTTGTATCAACATATGTAATTGCTCAAATTTTGGTGACCTGGAAGACTGAAATTAAACAATTTGGTAAAGTCTGTAAATGAAAACATTCTGAAATCTGCGACATGAAATTTGTGTAAGTGATCATCTATAAAGCACATATATATGGACTTTAACATCCTTCTTCACATTCTCAATTTAAGAGAGAAATTTCTGATGGTAGAAAAGCAGGCAATATATTTAAATATAGCTGGGTCTAGCTGTGAGCTTTGCTTTATTCTTCATCTGTCCCTTAGTTCTATTTCTTTCTTTCCTATATTTCTCCATTCTGTCTAATTGAGCTCAGCTCAAACGGCTTTGGAATTAATTAGAAGTGCAGGACATCATCAGCATAACTAGCATGACTGGTTAAGACATCAATAATCACCCTGATTCTATCTGAAACAGAACTGAGGCGTGAGAGCAGAACACAGTAGCCAGACTGAATTGGAAGCTAAAGCACATTTGTCCAGCTGCATATGAATTATTGTAGTGTGCCACTCTCCAGAAGAGCACAAGAATGAAGAATGCAAGCACTCAATAAGACTGCTTCTCAGCTTTTCCTATCAGTGTTTATCTGATAATTTCTCTGTTATGTCTTTGTACTTTAATATTTCAATCTTTCTATATTGTATCATTCAAGAGTATCAGACCAGAGAATAATTCTGGAAAGGCAAAATAACGAAGGATAATTTGCATAAGACTTAAGCTAAGATGGATGTATGAAGATTTAGGATACACAGGATAGTCTTCTCCTTGTCTTAGGGCTGTCAGATGTGTTGGGACAACAAGTTCCAGAATTCCTAGCTGTGCCAATCAAAGCGAGGGTTGGGTATATCAGGAGAGACATAAAAGTAAGCTGAATACAGTGGGAATGAGTTATGTAAGGTGTGAGTGGTAAAATAAGAATTAGAGTCAAAAATGATGAAAGCAGATTATAGACAGGAAAACTGATCAATATGGAAGAAGTATACTGAGATTATATGGTCATATGGAGAAAATGAACCAGGATCAAATTGCAAAACAATTATGTGTATGGATTGAGAGGAAGAGAAGGAGCAGGAAAAAACTGGATAGAGTTAATGGAATTCTCAGAAAAAAAACATGAAACTATATGTTTGATAATAAAAAGAAAATGCATGAATTGATATACAGATATGATGAAAACAAAGATGGTCTGTAAGAAGATAAAAGTATCAGGAGGTATAATAAATGGTGTTGTTTGAAACTGCATTTAGTTAGACTTCTTTTTGTTCTCTTATCTCCTGCTGTTAAAATTTCTTTTGTCTATTATTTCTTACTCTTCACTTTATATTACAATGCTTCCTCCAGAAAAAGAATAACTGTATAAGTATCTATATAATGAAAGTTTTCTAAGTTCTCAAATCTCTTTGTACATATAACCACACGTGGAGTCTAAGGTAAGGAAGTAATTGTACAGTTTTTCACAGCTTTCCACAATTCAGGTTTTTTTTAGAAGACAATGAAGTTGCATTTCTCAGCTGTTTATTTGAGATGCACTTTCCACTATGTCTTAGATTTCCTTTGATACTATTAAATGGTAATGTGAGAATGTATGATAAAGATGTCACTGAAATGCTATGCCGTTCTGCATCTGCCAAGGACAGTTTCAACCCATGAGTTATTGGACAACATAATGGCTTCATTAATCTGCACTTCAGAGCCCTTAATACATCCATTAGTGACAAGTTCTGGAGTAGACACAGTATTATATGTCATTTCTTACTGAATAATGTCTAAATCAATGGCCTCCAAAATATACAAAATTGTCAGTTAAAGGCCCTCATGACCCCACAATGGGATAAAATAAAACAACTGGGAGAACACAAAAATACTTCAGAAGTTCCTAACTCTAGAAATGTTAAAACCGCCTTTCTATGCTGCCTTATTAAAGACATGACAAGCTTTCAGCTAAACAAATTAATTACTACCCTTGACCTTCCCTTCTATAGGAAATCACCGAGATGCTTTCACATACCCTATTACCATGTCTAAATTCTACCACGGTATTAAAAAAGAGCCTGATATTCTTTTCAAACTGGTCATTTATTTAGGAATTTCCATACCATCCATTCTAACTCCTTTGTTACATATTTTCCAGCAGAGTTCTCTAAACGGAGTACGTTGGTCTTTAGTTAAAGGTTTCTATTGTTCAGAATTCAGAAGGCTACATCTGTTCATTCACAGGAATTCCTTGTTGTTTCCTTCCCATCCTCTGATGCTGCCCTCGACGTGTCATGGTTTAGAGTTCCCCAATTAAGCGTCGAAGCTTAGGGAATGTACATTGAGGAGGAAAAGCTCATTCTGCCACTAGAAAACATCTTGTAAAAACACAATCATTACAATCCAGTAATACTTAAATACATGTTATTTAATTGATAAGTAGCTATCAGGGTGATATTAAAAGATATATGCAAACTCCTTGGAGACAGCATTACATGTGTTTCTGATGTCTGGGAGGAATGTTGGTTTAAAAAAATGACATTGTTTTCCAGTGTTTTTTTTTTTTCAAAATTCTATTTGAAAATATGACAACGCAATCTGGTAAATATATAGACCTTGGATCGGCTCCACCCAGTATTTCTGAGATATTCAAGCATACTTATCACTAAAGATGCAGCCAAAGTGGGAGAAGTTGCCAAGGAGAGCTCATTCCAGTTAGATAATTTATTTTCATTTCTACATCGGCCTGCACTGTCTTGCACCCCATAGCTGCCAAAATCTCCAAAACTAAAAATGATAGCCAGTTTGGATGGTGTCTACCCAGCTGTAAAGGATATATTATTTTATATTAAAAAAACCTGATTTTAAAACAATGAACATGACCTTGTACAACATGCACATGAAAGTCTCCACCAGGCTTAGCTGAAGCTCCACCAGCATGCAAACATTAAGATTGGAAATTTAATTTAGAGTTCCATAAAGTTATGGTCTTCTTCTTTGAAGTTGTTTAGAGTTGAAGGAGCTGAAAGCTGTGGCATAGCTAAGCAGCAAAATAATTTCCCCTTGGATTTGAGAAACTCAGATGTGACTGGTGCTATGAGATATTCATGAGTTTTCTACAGCTAAACATGTTTGCCAAAGCATGCAACATTTTTATTAATACATAAAAATAAACACTAGCAGCATTATATAATGTTTAATTTATTTCCTCAATTATCCTAATTTTCTTGCAAGAAGAACTCCATTAGCTTTATTATATTTGTTAACTGTTAATGTATAAACATATCAAATTATTATAGCAATTGAGAGAATGATGGCTGGTCTGATCCTGTAAAATAATCACCCCCCCCCAAAAAAATTATTTAGTCATTTAAACTGAAGCAAGTGGCAACAACCTTAAATCTTGTATGTATTTTGTTAGAAATACATACAAGTAGGAAACAGCCAAGTAGAACTGTTTTTTAAAATCAAACATGACTAGGTGCAAAAGAAAAGAAAATTATATGAGAAATAGCAGACTCAGGAATACAGGACTTTTTTTTTTTTTTTACAAATGCACCAGTTTTGGCTGCCATCTCGATTTTTTTAATTGAACGCATCATCTCTGTTTAAAATTTAAGATGTGCATCTTTTTTCTGTTTGTACTTTTATTTTAATAGGTCTAAATGCATTTAATTGTTTTTATTACAGATTTCTTTGGAAGGCCTTTTCATATGGAAAAAAGGCATATAAATCTCTGCAAAGAAGGCAGCAATCTCTCAGCTGCAGCAAAAGTTTTTCCCCCCTGCACTTCTTAGTATGTTTCCTTCCACATAACATCCAACCATAGATTCCAGAGCAGGCATTGAAAACTTTTGCCTACCATGACAAACCTTCTCTTGTAATATGCAAAGAAGGCACAAAATGACATTAAGTAGGTTGACCTATGGTCTGTTTAGCTGTGATTTATTGAGTAACCAAGAACTGGCTGGATTCACACAACATGCTAGGTGTAACTCATACCAGAATCATCCACACTGTAGCTTGTTGCAAAGTATGAGCAACTATTGAAAGTTAATTTACAATGGCTGGAAGAATGATAATGGATTCCTAAACTTTCTGCCCCATAGATGTTTCTCAATATGCAGGTTAATCTGAAGAATGAACGGAAGTTCTTAAGTGCTTAAGAAAATGACTGCTGTAACAAAAACGAAAAGAAAAGAAAAAAGAAGGAACTGTTTTCAGACTACATCAATGTACTGAACACATTAAAATAAAACATAAAACCCTAGCTGTTCTCATGTCAATTGGAAATTATTTCTGATACCATGTAGGCTGGAAGTTGTACCTCACAGATACAATACTTTCATTATTTCCAAATCAGAAATGATACTAATTATATCATCTGTCTTCATTATAAAAGCCAAACAAAACTTCACAGACAACTGCCATTTAGTCAATTAACAGGTAATGACCCATAATACAAAGAAGATTGAAATTTGGAATTACACTCATGTTCATCTGCTTCCCTGGCTCCCCTCAATTTTGTTCCTTCAGTGAGTGGGAAGAACAGTCTCGTCACTAATTCTTTTCCATTAATGGCTTTTCACAACCCTCGGGAGCTGATCCAAAAACCAGGATAACTCAAATGAGAACAAAATTGACTTTTAAAAAGATCATTCAGTCCAGTGATGTAAACAGCTTCCTAAATCAATCTGCCACACTGGCAGAAATTAACTTGTCAGCAGAACAAAAATTGAACATGGAAAAGAGATTGGTATTTTGAGTCGCATACCATATATGATGCCCACGCGTACAGCACCATACTTATTTACATGCTTAGAGTCTGCACACTCAATTTAGGTTTATCCCCCTATGACAGTGAAGTTAACAGCAAATATCTTGTACTGAAATCTGACTTTTGTGCAAGCTGTTTTCTCACTAATCTTGAAGCAATTAAAATAAATTACTTCAATGAACAGAATCAGAGCCAAGGACATATTTAAAGTAAATCCAAATCTCCATGGAAAAATTGCTAGACATCCTTCATTCCTGCTCCTTCTGTCACAGCCTCAAAAGAGAACTACTTCCAAGGGAGACAAACACTTGAGCCTGCACATGTGAACACAAAGCACCTACACAAACTTTCAGTCAAGATCTGGACAAATTTGGAAAGCATTACTGCAAACCTGACATTTTTTTAGGCCAAAACAGCCTGATCTTGTATACAGTTCCTTCAGTCTTCATTAAATTAATATATTTCTTCATATCCTTTTATTTTAGAGTATATTTAAAAGAAAACCCATGGATTTAAATGTGATTTCCTTCAAATGATATCTTGGTCATGTTGTGATGTTAAACTCATTTCAACGCAATAGCTCCACTGACTCCTTATTAAAGATGATACATTTAAAATGGAGAGTAGCAGAGAGAAAGCTTCTCTCAAGTACATGACTAGACAGTCTAAATATGCCTACAGTTGCAGCTTTTGATATGTCTTTCTTAAAGAAATATTTGCAAGATTCTGTGTGTCTGTTGTACCATGATTGTAATAGTAACTCCAACTCATAATATAAAAACTGTGATGTATTATTGACCTACTTTTTACGAATGTTTTTTTTATTTCATTAAAATAAGTAAGATCAAGAAACAAATCAACTTCATTTGATCCAAGAAGAAACCAGCATGGCTGCATAAAGATCTCTCTGGCAAATTGAAAGAAAAAAAGGACAAGTACAAAAAATGGAAAGAAGGACATACAACTAAGGCCAGAATATCAGCAGATAGCCAGAATTTGCAAACGACGAAGTCAGGTCAGCAGAAGGCCCCTCAGCACTGAATCATAAGATTTGCAACAAAGTCAAAGATAAACTCAATAAACAATTTCTTCCAACAGTATAAATAACAGAAAAAATCAAGGAACAGTGCCCACTAAAGAAGAGAAGATGGCAAGGATAGTAACAGCAACAGAGAGAAAGCAGAGCGCTTAACTCTATTCTTTGCATATCCGTCTTACACGCAAAAAGAAATTATAGCTCGAATCCACCCCAAAAACACTAACTGTAAAAGAATACTCACCTGCAATACCGGCCAGCCGTCTTGCGGCCCGGTCTCCTTCCGAACATACCAGAAATAAAAGTTAAAATAAGCCAAAAAACATAGGAAGAGAACACCTGATCTGATCTTGATTGCAAACATAATCACGGGGCCCTAGATGCCGATTACATCCCAGAGTTTCAAAGGAGCTGGCAGCCAGGTTCATCTCAAACGCACCGCACCAGATCTTTCAAGATAACACTCCTGAGCAGACCAGGGGAACAGCTACAAGAAAGTATGAAAAAAGCTGCTTGTGGTTCCAATCTTCAAAAAAAACAGGAAAACGCAACAAACGCAGCACCTACGGGAAACTATAGACCAATCGACCGGCCAAACCGCCTGTCGACACTGCACCAACGGATGCAAAGAGTGATGTCAAAACGGACAAAACAGCTTTGCCATCCGTTGCGTAACACGATGTATCCGTTCTGTCTCACTGGTCCTCCGCTTTTGCTTCCTCTCTTATCCGTCCAACATGCCATCGTATTGGACATTTCATTGCTCAGAAGGTTTTGAGCGCTGCACAAACTTTTGAACGGAAATGTACCAATTGCATCCGTTCGCATCCTCTGGCATACGGGAGGACATCCGTTCTGCATCTCATTACGCATCTGCTATAGATCCGTCTAGGCATCGCCTGCCATCGCGCGCAACTCAAATCTGTTCCAGTTGGTAAACGGACGCGGAAGGAAGCGGAACGGACACGCAGCCGTTAGTAGCACGGACGGAGAAAGATGAAAAGGGTATGCAAATTGCATCTGCATCATCCGCTATGCATCCGCTCTGCATCCTTTACGCATCCGCTCTGCATCCTCTACGCATGCCTTACGGCATCCGCTATTCCATCTGACTGTCCTCCCGTTCCGTTCCTTTCCGTGTTATCCGCCTCTGTTTATGCAAATTTTTGGCCCCTTTTGAAGCTGGATAAAATGGATGGAACATTTTCTCGTCCGCTGTGTCTTTTTTACAAACACTTTTGCATCCGTTGGGCAGTGTGACAGGGCTTAACATCATATCCGGAAGTATACTGGAAAAGATAAATAAAAAACAGATCATGACCAAGCATATAGAAACAAGAAAGTAATTAACTATCAGTCAGCACAACGGGGTTTTGTTATGAACAGATCAATTGCCAAAACCAATCTTATTTATATTTTTCAACATAGTGACTAAATTAGAAAAAACTGTGTGAATAATACATTTTAGATTTCAGCAAGGCATCGACAAAGCAGACACAACCTATTTCTTAGCAAGCAAGAAAAAAAGTGGAATAGATAGCACACCACTAGATAGACCTCGCAACTGGCCTGCACAACCGTACTCAACGGTACTTAATGGGTCTAAGTCTACATGAAGGGAAGTAAGAATGGTTGCCAACAAGGTTCCGTCTTTTAGGCCCAGGAACTCTTCAATATCTTCATTAATGATAGATGAGGGAATAGAAGGGCAACTTACCACATTTTGCAGATGAAACTAAGCTTGACAGGAATTGGCTAAACAAGAAGAGTAGAGACTCAAAATCCATGATGGATCTTGACAGACTAGAAACTAGGTATTATCTATAAAATGAGATTTAATGTAGATAGAAAAGTAAAGTCCTACACTTAGGCAAGAGAAACCAAAATTACCCTATTAGACTGGTGAAAACCTCAGGCTCAATAGCTAGTTAACTGTGAGAAGATCTTGGAGTCTTTAGTGTGGACTACCAGAAAATATTGAGCCAGCAGCATAGCAGCCGCATCAAAAAGGCTAATCGCAATCCTAATTTATATTATACAGAGGGATACAATCAAGCATCAAGGGATAAGCCTTAGTTAAGAAACCACACCTAGAGAGTACTGCATCAGTTTTGTTCACCACACCTATAAAAAAGATGTTGAGACTCCAGAAAAAGTGGAGAAGAGCAACCCAGGATGATTAGGGACTGAGGAGACTAAAACATACATTGGAAGACAATCGTATGCCTACAGGAAACTTGGCTTGGCTATTAGTGAAGAGAAGGACCAGGGGGATACATGATAGGCGTCCTTCAAATACTTTGAGGCGGGCTGACACAGGGAGTGAAGGGGTCAAGCTATTTTCTCAAGCTCCTGTAGGCCAGACAAGGAATAATGGATGGAAACTGAACAAGGAAAGATTTAACCTGGAAAAAAGGAGAAACTTTCTGACAGTGAGAACAATCAACCAATGGGACAGAAGTTGCCCTCGGAAGTTGTGTGAGCTCCATCACTTGAGACTTTCAAGAAGAGATTGGACTGCCATTTGTCAGAATGGTGTAGGGTCTCCTGCTTGGGTGGGGGGTTGGACTAGATGACCTACAAGGTCCCTTCCAACTCTGCTTATCTGTTATCTGTTATCATTTGAGGCACAAAGTACCAGATTCAAATTATTGTGCTTTGGACACACCATGTGAATAAATAATTCTCTAGAGAAGACTCTAATGCTTGGAAAGGTAGAAGAAAAGAGAAGAAGACAGCATGGTGGATGGACTCAGAGAGGAAGTTAGTGCACTGCTGAAAGACCTGAAAAATCAGGTTAAAAACAGATTGTCATGGAGAAATTCTATGTGGTCACTATGAGTTGGCACAGTCTTGATGGCACATAATCAACAATCATCAATTAAATAAATAAATACTCCTCAAAGCTATTAGGAACTGTCAGGTATACCAAAATTGAAGGTAAAACATGATGAAATATTCCCTCTTTGCTCTGATGGTCAGTTGCAGCTCCACAGCTATTTTTCTTTTATTTTCACCAGTAAATTATTCTTGTTGCTATGATCTTTATGTCAGTGGCCCTGAGTTCCAGAGTTTGATACATCTTATCAGTAAAACATAATATACTGATAATGCACACTACCAATTTCATCTCCTTACCACATATACTGAACAAATACATTCTGTTTCTGTTCTTTTCTTGAAGTTTTGCCTCAAGGCATAAAACATGTGCCTTTAGGAATAATTATTTTGTTTAGCAAGATAACCCTTCTATTGCAGATGCACCTGTGGAATATTAAAAGAGATTGTTTTTCTGAAGTAATATAGCTAAAAGGCTCTTTTGTTTATATATATGGATTTCTGTGCTTATTTCAAATGCCTGGATTAAAGAAAAAATGAGGTAAATGATTTTTTTCATTTTAATAAAACTTTGAAATGTCTTTATCTCTCAAAAGGCATTTTCTTTACCACTTCACTACCATGAAAGTGAATTAAAGAAACTCTTAATGGAGAAGGTCAAGAGTTCACTTCCTGGTAATGATTTTGTACACAGGATGAAAATGCTTTTCTGTGAAGAGTCAGAATTGCCTCTAAATAATCGTATATTGGTTGTTTGAGGGAAAATGCTATAAACCTCAGCAATGCAGATAGTATTATATTGTTACTAGATCAAGTGTAAGTACATATGTGAGATACATATCTATATTTTTTGTATCAGTGTGGCACTCTCAAAAGTGGCTGAATTCTTCAGCATGCTGACTTTGGGCTGCTGGGAACTGTAGTTCAGCAAAAATAGAGGTTCCTAATATCTCTTTTATATGAACCTCTCAACTTCAGCTTTTGAAATTATTGCTGCCAACCTTTCCACTTATTATGCTTTCCTCATACCACCATTTTAAAAGACATGTCATCTATTTAAATTGTTGCTTTAAAACCCATGATAAGTGTCAATGTATCTCTCAATAGGGTGATATCCTCAAATATGGTATCTGCCTGAGATGCCTGGCAGAAAAAGAATATTTTAAGATGCTTCCCCAATCCTTCCTCAGAGATTGGTTACCAAAGGTAAAGCTGGCAGAATCACGTTCAGCCCCATGATATTAGATTGTAGCATTCCTCAGAGTTTGTCCCTCATGTTATTTAAAATTTACTTGAAACAACTGGGCAAGCTCACCAGGAGATACAGAATACATTGCCATAAATATATGGATGATATGTGCCCTTGCTTATCTTTTTCAGCTGCTACTATTGGGGAAGGCATGGATGAGCCACAATAAGCCTGATGAGAATTAATAGATAAAGGTTAAATCTGGCAAACTACAACTGTTCCCCATCAGTACACTAACTTTGGAAGAAACTTCCAACATTTATGTATGTGTGGGAGGAGGGATAATGCCCCCAAAACAAGCTCGTAGTCTAAGGGTGCTTTGGAGGTTCTATGGTAGCTGTAGGCAAGAAGTGTTTTTCCCAGCTTAACCTTTAGGCCTTAATTCCAAATCAGAGCTAGCTATGGTGATGCTCAGCTTTGTTGTCTTTATCTTAATGTCACGAGCTCTACTTAGTGCCATCTTAGAAGGGACACAGAAATGTGAAAATGGTAATAGCAATTTTTATGCATGATGGTATTCTGTTTGTTTTGAGCAAAATTCAGAAAGTATTAGTCTGTTTTGCACCAAATGAAGTTTCTGAGTGTTTTTGCCTTGTGGGAGGCAGCCTCATGTAGAACCTCTTATCCAGTTGTGTGGTGGGTAAGGCAAATTCCTTCTGCTCCTGGCAGCATTCTGTCACCCTAGTCAAACCCAGGCAAAGGTTGTGCTGGCCATGGCCTCCACTTGCCTATCCAGTAGCAGCTATACATCCAAGCCCTCAGGTCCCAGACTTTTTCCTTCAAAGTGGTATTTCTTCATTCAGAGTTAACATTGGAATTGGTAGAGACCTCAGTGAAGAAACAGTAATGAAGAAACAGTACCAATCCTACTTTGGAAAAAAATACATCATAAGTAGAAATTGCAAATTTGTTAATTTCAAGACAAGAAGGCAAAAGATTGTATTTCTGTTGACACTAATATGGGTTATGTAAGTACAGTATTTTTCTAACAAATGCATCAGTGTACTTAAATCAAGGACCAACAAATAGAGAACTGGATTAGATTTGAGATAGCAAAATAGCATAAATTGCTTGATGAGAGATGGAAGAAATTAGCTTCATGGCTACCATTGCTCTCATATATGCTGTGTCTTTTATAATTACTTATTTAGAAAATCAACAGCAGTTGGAGTGCATTTCTTTTCCTTCCCGAGAAGAATAAAAGGCTACCATTTAATTACTGAAGAGGAACAATATTATTTTTCTTCCTTTTAAAAAATGTATCCTCCCAAGACTAATTATAAATCACAAGAGGATGATCTATGTAAACAACTATTTTTTTAAAAAAATACCCAATGTTGCCTTTGATGTATCAAATTATTTTCTTTTTTCAACATAAGGATATTTCTGAGATATGACCTGAAATATAATTCTACTTGCATGAGTGATTTCTGATATGAAGCAAAGAACAACGAAAAATACTAAGCAAGAGGCACTGTTGGACAATCTGAAGGACCAGATTGAGATATCTCCTGGAGAAAATTTATCTCCTTGATTGCTAAGAAGCAACACTGACTTGATGACACATAATCAATCACTAAGCAATAGGACAAAAAAGGATGTTGCAAGAGGAAATCTTGGCAACTTCAGAACTTAAGTACAGGATAAGTAGCTAAAAATGTCCAAGTTACAATGCTCAGAAGAATGCTTATGGTGTAAAAGGCAACACAAAGCATACACATGCACTTTTGATATCCTTCTCAGGACACTGCAGAGTTACAGAAACAAGACCTTGGCATGTGATCTTTTACGCTAATCTGAGTCAATTCATTTAGATATAAACCAATTACTCCACAGCCTATACTTACTATGTGCCATCAATTTGACTCCTAGCCACCACATAAGATATTCTCCAAGAAGATCTATCCCTAACTTATTCTTTCAAGTCTCTTCCGCCACCATTGAATCCGTTCAACTTGCTGCTGGTTGTCACCTTATTCTCAGAGAATAAGGTGAAGACCCTTTGAGAGCTGTATGCAATGAAATTTCATTTTAATGTATGCTGATTAGCGTACATTCGAAGTGACAATAAAGTTATTCTAAATTCTTTCCTTCTAGCTTTCCCAGTATTAAGAGTCTCTTCCAAGGACTCTTGGCTAACATATCCTGAGCCTGGCCATTTATGCCTCAAGTGAGATTCATTCAATAACCCATTGGTTTGTTTTCTTGGTTGTCCAGAAAATTTTCAAGTCTTCTCCAACATAAATGTCCAGCGTTGTCAACTTTGTTTGCATAGAATGTAATAGAATAGGGAATCCATGGCCCACATGATTCTGGTCTTTGTAGATATACAAAGGCCATGGCTGTTTTACTGAGTGCTAGCCTTTGTTGTATTTTCTCTCCACAGCCTATATAGTAATTTTAACTCTGTTAAATGATAGAAGAAATGCATGAAATGCTCTATCACGAAAGATTCTAAATGGTGTAAAAAGGCAAAAAGTGACACAAGACAATGTAGATCAATTTCAAATTGTACTTGATCATAAAATTCCTTATAAGGTATCTTCTGTATTAGTGCTTGGAGCATAAAATGCTAATCATAATATGAAAGGGTTGTCTGAGACAACTAATTGATGTAATTTTTCTTGACTATGAAAACAACAGATCCTCTGACTTCAAGTGCCTAATTCCAGTACATTTCACTTTAATGATGCCTAAGATGTCAACTTGCATTTATTTCATTTCATCTTTCTATAAGCACCAGCCAATTGTTTGAGGGACCATTGGTTTCTAGTGATTTATGCGTGACTGATACAAACCGATAGAGCAGGCATGCTCTTTGCTCCCCTCGATTAAACAGTGACTTTCAGTACCTAGGAAGTGCTCCTTAGCAATAGCAATAGCATTTAGGCTTATATACTGCCCCATAGTGCTTTATAACATTCTCTGGGCAGTTTACAATGTTGAGCATTATTTGCATATTTCCCCCAACAATCTGGGTCCTCATTTTACTGAACTTGGAAGGATGGAAGGCTAAGTCAACCTTGAGCCCTGCCACAATATACTCCAGGCTATGAGTACAGTTTACCTGCAATACTGTACCTTAATCCCTGGCCATCAGGCTTCTCCTCCACCTTCTGTATAACGTGGTATACCCTCTGGAATGAGCCCTCCCCCCCAAGACCCATATGGTTCTATTTCTAGTAGTAGAAGGCCTTGAAAACCTGAGGTAAGATGGATAGAACTCCCTTGTTTGTGATGTTCTACATTTTGTGATGTCTGGCTTTCCTGTAATTACTTTGTAGTTATCCCCCTAATTTTTTTGGTCTAATTTATTGTATTTTGATGTTATGTTGATCTTTATTTTTATAATCTGGTCAAAGTCTGTTGTGGGTATCATTGAAACTGAATAAAAATAACATTTATATTTATCATTGGTGAAATGTTTTGATATTTGGAACAATTAATCAGTGGAATGCCTTGCCTTCAGAAGTTGTGGGTGCTCCATCACTGGTGGTTTTTAAGAAAATAGTCATTTCTTTGAAATCATACAGTGTCTCCTGCTTGATCAGGGGTTGCCCTAGAAGACCTCCATGGTTCCTCCTCTGCTATTCTGTTAAATCTGTCACTGTGGTGAGCTTTCCAGTGTTTATGCTTCTTACACGCCATGTTCCATGTAATTTTGACTTTGCAGTTTCAGGTTTTATTTTCCTAGATGTCAACGTCAGGATCTGTCTCCAGTATTTTCCTATATTGCTTTTGTCCAATACAGATGCCTGCTTGCTTTAGCTGGGCAACTGGAATGACCTTCACAACTTTTGGTATGCATTCCCAGCATTCTCTGCTTATCCAGACTCTCTCCCCTGCCAAGATGAGGCAGCACGACAGGATGTTGGATGGTAGAGTGTGTGGAGAGAATAAAGTAGAATACAATAAAAACACATAATAACAATCACATATTGCAGCACTCGGATTCCAAAGGCATTTTGGAAAAGCCAGGTTTTTGTAAATTGCTAGAAGAGATGTGAAATTGGAAGCCATCCTCACTTCAGGAAACTTTTCCAGTGGAGAGAATATCCCAGATAGGAATGTCCACTTTTGATATTTTCTTATCATACATACATTAAGGAATCTTCAACAAGTATTCTCTTTTTGGGGATTGAGACAGCAGAATGTTTTTGAGATAGCTAGTCTTGTAAATTTCTAGGTTTTAAGACTTAGAGAGCATCATGGCCAATTGCCAACACTGTTCCCACAGCAGCAGTTCTGTATGGCATTAGAAATTGTCCAGTACAAGGGCTTCTGTATTTTGCACCAGTTGAAGTTTTAAGAGGCCAACAAGGTCAACAACATATTCATTTAACTTGAGTTCTCTGAGCAATTTTCCATCCATCCATCCAATGACAACCTCCAAATCAATGGTCAGGACATTACTACATCTTTTATTAGATTCAAAGAGGAAATGCAGATAGTCCTCAGTTCAGGAAATGAGTTGACTTGAAGTTAGAATGGCACAGAATGAGGAGACTTATGGCCAATCCTCAAAGCTGGGGTCACCATAGCATCTCTGAGGCCGCATGATCTATGATTTGTGTGCTTGGCAAATGGTGCACAGTTACGAAGTTTGGAGCATCCTGCACGTCATGGGATTGGCATTTGCAAACTTCTCTGCCAGCATCCAACAAATAAATGGGGAAGCTGACAGAAAATTGCAAGCCCCAGACATATGATGTTTGCTTAATGACCATATGTGATTTGTTTAATGACTGCAACCAGAATTGCTGTTGTTTTTTAAATTTTATGACTGTATTGCTTGATGACAGATTTCCTATACCCAATTATGATTGTCAGCCAAGGTCTACCTTTACATAATAGGATATCATCAGCAGATGGACTCTTTCAGCATCTTTGTAATGAAGTTGAACAGGACATGGTAGAGGACTAAACCTTGGTTTCTCCTATAATGCACTGCCTTGACCTCTTGCCTCTACAATTACTGACTGGATTTGCCCATTCAGGAAGGATTAGTAGAACCATTGTAATATTGTGTCTCCCAACCTTTACAAACAGCCCCAGAAAGTAATATGGTCAAGAGCTGCCAAGAGTTGGATGAGGATGGTTGTGCTGTCTCCACCTGAATTCTGTCAGAGGTCATTCATTAGTATGACCAACATAATGCTGTTCCATGCCCATGTATATTTCATTCCATATATACCACCATGTGCATATAGTCTTTTAGAGTTATTTGTAAGTGATGTCCCACCATGTTTTCTTCAACCAACAGCAATGGATCTCAGAAGAAGATAAATTGGCATCTCCTTCATGATTTCTGGTTGTACCTACTCCCTCCTCCTCAAGGGCTGCAATGCTGACTGTAACTTGTGTGCAATATCAGATTTCCTTCCTGACACTTTAACCAGCCAAGAGGACAAAGGTCAGGTCCACAGGTAGCAAAGCTAAAAACCTTGTCTACTTCTGGATGCACAGGATCAAAAATATCACAGGATGCTACCTCTGACATCTCAGTGGACCTTGTCTATCCAGCTGCCAAACTGATTGCAAGCAATGGATCAGCCAGTTAATCACAACTTGCCATCCAAACTACTTCTTGAAAGTAGGGTGTACACCTCTAAATGGTGCAGTTGGTTGGTATTCCTCAGCTGCAATAAAGCAAATAAGTAATTTTGCTTTGCTGCTACGAAGTTGGCTTCAATCTGAGCTCATGCTCATATCTAATCATGCATGCTTCTTATCTTCCACCAACAATGCCCCTGGCATCTCTTTACCCTCTTGATCATCCAGAACTCTTCAGAGATTTGGCAGGAACAGACAGGATGCTCAGGAGCAATCTTCTCTAGTGCCAACTTTGCTTCTTATTCCAGAAGCTAACAAAGCATTCATCTGAACCGGTCTTTTGTTGGTAGCCTGTCAACTACCTACCATCACAGTTTCAGTCATTTAAATTAATCCCCACCTCTGGAGATTTTATGTAACACACACACACACACATATACACTGCAAAAATATAGTGAGCTAATAATGTAGCGAGAACCTGAAATTCACTGAGTCAGAAATGTGAATGTAGCCAACTTGTTGTGCTTCAAGATATGAGGAATCAAATAAAATGTTTGTAATTGAAATGTTCTTGGAATTTAAAATGGGAATATGCATATAGGACTGGTTTGCAGGTAACATGGATACTGGAGAATCTGTTTAACTAGGGATTTTTAATTTAAGAAGTACATTTAAATTATTTCAATTGCTGGAATAGATAAGAAGCAAAGAGGTTCTAATCTCTGACTCTGTCTGCCAAGCTGTGGAGAGCCACCTGTGTTCCTCTTTTTGTGCCCTCTCTCTCTATATTTTTATTTTTATTATTATTAAAATAATAATAACAACAACAACAACAACAATGGTTTACGTGAATTAAACAATTATTGGGTCTAGCTGTCTCATGAATAGCTTTCCTTGCCATTTATGCAAAGATACGTGGATTTAGATAAATTCTTATTAAAAAAAGACAAGTGAATGTTGCCGCCAACACTATTTATGTTCAACAAATAAAACTATTCTCATCATAGGGAGGATCCCATGTAGCTGAATACAGCTGTAACCTACAACTGAAAACAAAAAGAAGCACAAAGGAATACTCCTGCTCTGCTTTATTTGTATTGGTTTATTTGATAGATTCTCCATCTTTCTACATCAGTGAATATTCAGGGCAGCTAATAAAATTTTAAGAAAATTTCCAAAGTGTTAAAAACATTGCTAAAAGTTTACAATTACATAAGTAACAAAAATATTTAGCAACAGAGTTTCTAAGACACTCCAACTGTTGTAAATGTACACTGGTTATGAAACACCCAAATGGTGATAGTATAACAGTGGACACCACAACAGTCATAAAGGGAAGGATTTGTCATGAAGCTGCTTTTTTTTTTACATGGATGTAAATTTTTTTTTACATCTCCCAAATGGTTGCTAAACAAGGCAATTAGCAAGCAAGGAGTACCTGTACACCACTCAACTCAGAGGATTCTTGAAGAAAATTATATATGTATCCAAAGGTTCTTCCATATAAACAACACATACACACAATACATCCATTTTCTTTTCTAAATGATATTTTCAAATTCAAATGAAATGTGAATTTTCAGGGTCTTTTGGAGGAGAAACTTACAGGGTTACTGGGAATATACTTTGTATCCAGTCTTTAACCACTAGATTCTAGTCTGTAGTTTTTCTCTTGGAAAAATTAGTTATTCTCAGAAATGTAAGCTTCATTTGGGACGAATATTTAATGTAATGGGAAAGAACTGTGTCCCTAAGGATGATGCTCATCAAGGCAAAATAGAGAAACAGTCAAATGTATCTGAAGGAACCACCAGTTTAATTTTAGCAGTTCATACAAGCGTTTGATTAATAATTTCTAAGTATACTGTCTGTGAACTAGTGCATTTCCTCATAGTTTTTATAAAATGCTTTAAGTAAGGTTTTTAAAATTATTCAGCTGACTAAACAATTCCTCAGAGCAGCCAATTAGTCTAATTTCAGTGGGAATTAAAATATAATTTTATCTAATGTTGTTATCTAATATTAGGATAAATTACACTTAAAATAGAGACACAAAATGGTAGAAACGTAAAAATCTATATGATAAGATACACTATTTTGTGATTCTACATGCCCCAGTGACATTAAGCCCAATGTTATTTCTCAGTCTCTCTAGATTTCAGGCAACTGTAGAAGAAAACAAGGAACACTGGGCTTAACTTTCCATGTAGTTAGTGATGGTAGAATTTTTGGGAGCATAAATATTAATTTATGTCACTTGTAGCTGTTTTTATTTTATTCACAGCATTTTCTAATGTTGATGGTATGGAAATACTTAGCATGAATGAGAAAGAAGAAGAGAAACAGTTTGCAAAAATTCCAATAACTGCATCAATAAAATTCTAATTTCTCAATATATGTAACAGGAAAATATTGTTAAAATAATGTAGCAAGTCAAAACATTTAAATACTTCTCTAAAAATACTCTACCTCATCACTACCAAGTATAAGCAACCAATTAAATTTTCAACTGACATATTCTGATCATAAAGAATATTTAAAGCAAATCAGATGAAAACAAAAATAACTTAATTTCCACTTTTCTATAGAAAAACATTGACCTATTGCAAATGGGATATCCAGTTAATTCTCTGTTTTGCACTGAAATTATTATTTGCAATGTATTTATTTGCAAATATTATAAAATAGGAATGGCTTATGACAAAAATATTTGAGTGCATTCTGCTGGAGATCCTACAGGAATACAATTCATTTCCCAATTGAAACATAATTAGGAAAAACAAAATGTGCAGTTTTAAATCAGTTTCCCACTTCTAGACTGGCAAGACATATTCTTCTATTTGAGGAATTGCAAACCAGTTATACTATATTGAAATAGACTGTCAAATGTAAAATAGGGAAGCTTGCTTTTCTATATCAGATGGGGTTATACTAACTGAAAGACCATGAAAAATGATTAAGAAACATCTCGAGCCAAACATCCTTTTCATGCACACTGGGATTCATCCAAAATAAGGAAAAAAAATCTCTAAAAACTAGTGGAAGCGTTTTTGTTTGTATACTTAAACCATTACTGTCCCCTTTTGTTGAGAACATACAGCCAGCCGCATACAAATCTAAAATTAATCAAATTTGAAAAAAAAACATCTAAGTGGGATATTAAACTACTCTCTTTATGAATGCAAGATAATTTATATTAAGGTTTTCATTCTAAACATGGCTTAAGTATAGAGCCCAGTTGTGAAATTGAAGATTTCTTCTTATTTAACTAGATTATAAATCTACTTGTTTGATGTTAAGTCTGACAAGTGCAATTATAGCTTCAAAGTACATGCTTTTATGGAGGAAAGGAAATAAATCTTCCAATAAATAAATATGTAAATTAGTTTTGCTTTTCAGGCATTTGTATATGAATTCTTTAATCTCTCCTTACTATTAAATGAGGGAGAATAAATCAGATGGGGAGGACTATAAACTGGGAACCTAGTAAAATTTAATTCATGAGAAAACAGTTGCGTGCCCAACAATTTATGACCATAAAGCTAAGACTGTCATCTGTTAATGTAAATACTGACTCCATTTCATTGCATGGGATGCACATCTTCCAGGAAAGGAGTTGTCTTTGATTCTAGGTGTGAACTGCAAGAATAAAATATCTGTGTTAGACCTTCCTGTCAAAAGGGCTCATCTTATTTTGGTAAGCTTAGCCCAGGACACACAGGAGAGGAAAATTAGCTTAAAATGGTTTTGGAACATTGATATTAAATCTTTGCATTTCTGTCAATTTTTTAAGAACCATCTCCAGAAAAAAAATTGAATTATTCTGATGCTTTAGATTTCATGAATTATACATTAGCATTTGAATTTTGTCAGCAAGGCATTTTAATATTTGAAAGATCCTCTCTTATTAACTGTTGAGATAGTTTTTCAATCTTATTAATTGTCCTGCTTTTTTCTACTAAGACAAAAATAATCTTTAAAATCTTTAGAAATACAAGGAAGAACAGTAATGGCAGTAAAGCCATTATTTTCATGTATCCATAAAAACCCTCAACATAAGGGTTTAAAGTTTTAAGAATTAATTTAAATATCTGGCTCTTTATATTTTTAAAAGGAGAAATTACTTGTTTTTCACATTGTTAAGACATATTATATATCTGTATCTATATATCTATGTCTACATACATACACACACACAATATTGTACACACACACAATGATCTCACATATACATGAACATACACAACATGAACTCAATTTCCATACCCAAATAGTGTGTTGGCACCTATATATTTTTCCCCTTGACAGATTTAAAACTGGCCTACAGCTAGAATGTTGATCCATCTGGGACAGAGCAAAGCGTGACTGTGCATACACGCACAATTCAGAGCACACAGATTTGATTTGCTTTCGTCCATTTGCTGATTCCTTGCCCTCTTGATTTCCCAGGGTCAATCCAAACACGATTGGATGCACATCTAATTCTTTGCACCAGGGAACTTTCCCATCCTGCTGCTGCTGGGCTAACATCAGCTCGAAAAGTCTGATAGTTTCACATAGGATCATTTCAACTATGCCATGTAAAATAGCTCTTTGAGTGGCAAAACCTACGGGATGTCCATATAATTTTTTTCAGGCTAATTAATCTATCCAGTACCCAGAGCTGATTGGAACATCAACCTAATTCTTCTAAATGTTAAAAGGAGAAAAATTCTGACACTTCATATGAAACAGCATAACTTGAAAAGCACAACAAAAGCAAGAAAGATGGTGGTGTGACTTATAAGAAAGGGCTTCTCAAGAGAAATAAAAGAAAATCCATGGCAAAGAGCAACAGTAATCTCATGTGCTTTAATATATGAATCTCTACTTATTCGAGATACTTTGGAAAGTGTTATTCAGTACCAAAACAAGTACTTTTTCCCCTCTGTCTTCTTGGAAGAGCAAGTTTATCATCTTTAATTCATGAAAAGCTACCTCAGATACAAGGCAGGAAAACAGATGCCAAAGTGCTGGTGCAAGACTGTCAACATGATAGAGGCTTTAATTGGCAGGACTTCCTCTTCTTACGATTGCTGGCAGAAGTTCAATATTACCCTCTTATTACCCTCCATAAAGTGGACATATCCTTGAAGGTACCGATTACCAAAAATATGAAGAGTTTGGGCTGACTTACCTTTTGGATGCCATGGATCTGTAAACTCGTATTTCCCCACACCAACAGTCCGTAGCATCTGCACCCCATTTGTGTTGTCCTGATTGCCCGTCGGGTTAGGAGGAAGCTGAGGAGCAGCCTGCCCATTGGTAGCTGGAACACTATTAGGTAGGGCAGCTGAAGGCAAAGCAGGTGGTGGTGGAGGCAAGATAGGACAAGTCATGTGACCATTCCCTACTGCCCCATGGCCTGGGTGAGTCACCTGACCAACCCCAGTCATAGAAGACATAGTAATGGGTTGACTGTTTGTGTACAAAGGCTGGCTTTGCAGATTCACAACCATGTTACTGAGAGGCCGTGAAGGCTGCTGAGGAAGCTGGTAATGAGCTGGCATTAATGGAAGCTGGGGGGTAACATGTGGAGGGAGTGAGGGTGTGACTCCAATGACAGGGGCTTGGACGTTGACTGCTGGGCTGAAGGTCGGTGGCTGATTCATCCCATAAGAATGACTTATAAGAGTCGGTTGGCTACCTGCTGCAACTGTTGTAACCCATGGAGCTGTACCTGGAAAAAGGAAAGCTAGCAATAAGAACAATTTTTTCAAAAAGTCAAGTCCCCCCAAATAGCTCCCCCCACAAATGTGATTCTGTTGAGTCTGTCCCCTTCTATCTTGTAACAAGAGGGATGGACTGACACCAGTCCAAAATGGTAAGTGCAAAGCAGTAAATGCTATAATATGGCAGGAAAGTACCAGCATTTAAAAATCCTGATCAATGCGCAAGACAGTATGTTTACAGTTTTCTGTAATTTTCTGCTTCCAAAAAATTAACCTCTTTCTCCAATGTGTTTTTGTGGCTACCTGACAAACACTCAGTGTGTATAATAACCATGTTCCAGCCGCTACAAAGAGATTATAATTAGGCGCCTGGCAAAGCTGGATGTATCAGGAAGCTGGAAAATGCTTCAGGTGGCTCGGAACACAAAAAGAGACTTTATGTATGAAACACATCTACATAACACCATAACCAAAAGACCTAAACCTAAACATCAGGGGGATTTTATTATTATTCTGGCACAGGATAAACAGGAGCAGAAAGGGCAGAAGAACTTTAACAAATTCGCAGCATCTTAATACTTTCGTATTAGCCATGGCATAGAGTAACCTGAAGAGGTCTTTCTAACTAGAAAGCAAAGCCAACTGTGATATTTAAAAAGGGGACTCACAATAAAGCCTTATTTAGAGTGGAATTGGAAAGAGCATGTTGAATTTGCTTTGAACAATTTTCTCCAGCAGAATTGCAAATAAGGCTGAAAGTATACCTGGGTTTTCAGTCTCCCTCATTTGTTTAGATGGTGGCTCATCTGTATCCCAGGGAGTAGACTGATTGATGGGTGTCTGCCCCCACCTTACACTGGTTGCTAATCCTTGTGGTTGATTATCCGTCTTGGAAATGGAAAGTGTCTGCCAGAGAATGAAAGAAAACACATTGAAATTAAACATATACACACAGAATCTTTATGGTTCTTTGCATGCTTTTGTATAAAGTTTTATATCACATTTAACTAGGCCAACATTAGACAGAGCATAATGTAATTTTTATTGTCTGTAAAGTATTATGATTAATCCAACAATTGTTACCTTAAAAGTGGCTGTGAAAAGAACATTTCCTCTCCCAATCTAGTTACTTGCCTCGACAATCAATATGTATCATCATAGAGTTACTATCAATGTACCATATTTTCCGGACTATAAGCCACTATTTTTTTCCCACGTTTTGAACCCTGTGGCTTGTACAACAATGCGGCTTATCTATAGATTTTTCTTCGCTAACTGCCATCAGGGGGCGCAAAAACATGACAGACACAAGAGGTCAATGTAAAGAAGACGCTACCAGTAGTTTTTGGCGCGCTCGACGCAAGCAGCACGACACGCATGAACGCAAAATATTTTTCACACCCTCATCATCACGAAGAAAAGCATATGATGAAGCTTTTAAGTTGAAAGCAATCGATCTATCCAGGAAGGAAATAGAGCTGCTACACGTAAGCTGGGCGTTAATGAATCAGTGGTGAGACGTTGGAGACGTCTGGCCTCATGCGAAGAGCATTCTTCTCTTTCTGTGTAAATATCTCATTTCACAATATATATATCTGTGGCTTATAGTCTGGTGCGGCTAATATATGTAAAAATATTTTTTTCTTTTAAAATTTTGTGGGTGTGGCTTATATTCTGATGTGCTCTATAGTATGGAAAATATGGTACAATTCACCTCCAATACAATTTATTACTCATCATAGTTATTTGACATTACACAAATAAAAAGTTTAGCTGTCTGGGAGACATAATTTCATGTTGGGATCTTCTCTTCATTGTCCCTATTCCAATAATGAAAAAGCATATGCCATTTTTGAAGAAATGGACTTAGAGAGGCCTTCTTGCATAAGAATCTTTGAAATTTAACTAATAATACATGAAGACAATATAAGTTGCACCATGTACTGGCTGTTTTTCTGGGTGTTCAAAGAAATGAGCAGAAAAGAGTAGGGTTCTGTGATGCAAGCAAAAGGTTTGCTTTATATAAATATCTAAAGAAAAATAAATGTTTAATATGATAACTAAGGTGCTTCCCAGTTTCTCCTTATGTCTCTTGCCAGAGAAGGAAATTAGGTTTTCAATATTATATCCTTCCCTGCACAAATCTAACAACACAGACCTTCTTTATCACACATGGATACCTAGAGAAATCCCAATAGAAAAAGAAGTTGTCCAAAATATGTGTGTTCTAATTTAAATATGTTTGGGGAGAAAATATCATATTGCCTAGATGAATCAGAAAATCCTCCGTCAGTCAAAACATTATTTTATTTTGCGTCAAACATGGTTCACAATTCCTGAGTCTTAATAAGTAGGTCTGTCTGTCGGAAGGCAAACACACTCCCAAACTAGTATTGATTCAGTCAGAAAGAAGCTACTGATTTTAATTTACAGTAGCTAATAATTATGAGGTACAATGCAGGAAATCAAAAATAGAGAAGAAAGAGCCCAATAAAAGTTCCTGATTATTTATTAAATGTTTACTGCTAAATGAAAAAAAAAACACCTAATAACAGACTTGTTTTTCTGTTAAACCCATTGTTGTTTTGGAATACTACATTTTGGTGGTCCTGAAGATATAAATTATTGCTTTGGAAATTCAGAGCCATGGTAAAGGGAATGTTGTGTCTTTGGTAGAACACCGGAACATTTATTTTAGCTTTAATTATCTGATATGTTCGTTGGCCACTGTAAAAGAGATGGTCTTTCTAAAATGTTCTGTAGACATCACAGGAACTAATTGCATTATGGTGTACTTTGCTTTTTAGCTTTCATGTCACAAGCTTATTTGGATTAAATAAGGAACACATGAAAGAGGTAAATTGCTTGAAACATACTTTCAGGTATGCGTTTCAAAAGGAAAGAAAAGAGAGGCCAAATGTCTACTTGCTTGAATAGACAACCTCTGAAAGGCTTTGTGGCTGTGATACTTCAAAAGTGTATACTTCAGGAAGAGACAGAAAGGACAGGTATTTAACATCAAGATGCCCAATGGCATTATTTTATTTACTTATAATATTACTAAACCTGCCTTTCAGATGCATACCTTTCAGGAAAAAATATTTTAACAGTACACACATAGCACATTCCCTTGAATCAGTCACAGAAAATAGAGAAAACTACATAATTTTTCAGACAAAAGATTAGGAAGAAATAAAAGAAACCGGTCTATTCTGAGAAGAGAGTTTTACCAGCGAGGGACATCACCAAGAAAAACAGATAGAGTGAAAGGAGCCACTGTCTGAAAGAGGCAGGTGCTTTAGAGTTACAATATGCTAGTTAGTTTATTCTTAGCATGGACTGTGCAAAAAATCTGCTAGGATAGAAGCAGCTACTGAACAAAGCAACTCAAGTGAAAAAAAAACACCAATTACTTCTGCTTCAGAATACATACTTATAAAGACAAGGTATTTTCAAAATGCTATTCTGAGGCTGTTTCAGCTATATTATCTAATGACAAATAGAGTTCTGCACTCAATCTGAGTTTACATATGAAAAAATATTTCAAGTGAAAGTTCTTTTTTTCTTTCTGAAGAAATATCACTAGAGATAAGTTGAAAAACAAAATAGGAGCAATGCAGTAAGACTGCAACAATCTGCACAATGAAGTTTTCACAACCATCAAGTAGCAATAGGGACATTTCTTCAGCTATGATTAATTTATTAGGAAGCCTATATCTCTGAAAAGTTTAACAATGCTCCAACAGTATTGATGACGCATGCCAAAGCCATAGTTCCCTTTAGAAAAAGGTTCGAATGACTGACAGTCATAAAAATAATTATTTTCATTATAAAATGATCAAGATCAGTGGCTAGAGCATCAAAGATTATGGTCCTCATCATGTGAAAGCTCATATCTTAATTCCTGTTCCTGAACTTTTTTCTTTTCTTTTTTAAAAAATGTTGTGCATCAATCAATGATGATGTTCATCCTTGGTGTTGGAAGAGAACCTTGACATCTAATGGGTTGTGGGCTGTCCACGGTGTGTCCACAGGTGGCTAATAAGGCCTATATAGGCACGGAATATTCTGCCACATGTTGGGCAGACATGTGCGGGCACCATTGTTGCAGCATTTGCAGCTCTGGCTTTGCGGAGTGCTTGGTTCTTTTGTGCTGTAATTGTGCAACAATCCATACGCAATAAATGAAGCCTGTGTTCCTCAATTACCATTTTCAGTACTTTCAACAATTAACCTCATAGATAACTCTAATCCAGACTTTCCTAATTTGGATTCTTCATATATATTGAGAATTCAATTTCCAGAAAGTATCTAGCCATTTGGGAGTTACTTATAATACATTCCATCTTTTTACTTTTCCTTTTTTTATCTTTTTTTATGAGAGAACATATCTGGAAGGCTGCTCTCCCATGTGCACTACAGGCCAAACCTAATATATGTTTGTTCAGTTCAATAAATAATAATAAAGAAATTCAGAACCTTGCTTCCCCTCTACCTTTAAAATTGGGCTAACAGATTTGCCAGCATATGTAATTACTCCCCCCATCAGTTTTCAAGTTGTGCAGCATTGTTTCCTGAGGTTATCTCTGTTGTTTTGATTTGTCAGCTCTACAGCAAACAATGTATTATGTTTGCTCCCTAAGAAATTCAAAAATCAAATATACTAAATCAAACACATTCTTCTGTTTGCATTTGGGCACTTTCATGGAAGAGGCATTTATAAATGTTTTCATCTGGTTTTGTGATCATATGTGATCATATCTTTATGTCCCAATATAAAACATGAATCAGTCAGAAATTCAATCCATTTGCTCGTAACCCCACAATTTTTAATATTTGGGAGATTCTACAGCCCTTCACATTACTTTACTGCAGTAATTTCTACAAGTTTTACAGTAGGATGGCCTCTCATAAAATCTTTATGAATGCTTGATGAGTACAAGTAACACGCATGACTACTTCTTGGAAGAAGGTAGAAGGGCTCAGGGACACAGTCCTTGTGGACTCTCTGGAAAGATTGATAGGTCTATTTCAGTCTTCCTTCTTTCTACTCATTAAGCCCTCAAAGGGACAAGGATGCATGGCAATGAACAGCAGCCTTTTTATTCTTACACAGATTTGTTGTGACCTGCTGGTGGCTGACGCAGCTGGCAGCAGAGTCAGAAAATAGAGAGGAGGTTGGGGAGGAACCTGGGCCAGTCTTTTAGGCTGAGGAGGGCTTAGACGAGGGCTCTGCATCAGAGGCAGGGATGGGGCCAGGGCAGGTTGGCAGTCATCAGCTGCCTTCAGACTCAGACAGCAGTGAGGCGGGTGGTGGTGTCTGGAACCGGTTCCCAGCCTGCGCATGCGCAGGGCTACCAAAACACAAAAATAATTGACAAAGCAGGGTTGACTCAGGAGTAAAGCCACACCTTGGAGATGATTGGCCCCTCCCATCGGACATAAAAGAGAAGTGAACGGGACGTGAGCTTTTTCAGGAAGCAATTAGTTCATCTGGTCGATTCAAGCTTTGAAAAGTTCTGTTTGACTCTGTGTAAGTTTGGCCTTGCCCTGCGTTTTCCAAATGCAATAAGGTGGGTGCTTATAAACATTCCCCTGAAGGACTGTTTGCAGGCTGTGACTGAACGTAATTCACAGCCACAGAAATAAAAGAGGTTTTGCCAGGACTAAGATTGTGTTTTACACTTTGTAAGGAAGCCTAGATCAGAACAAGATTATACTATAAATTGTTTGCCATCTTTACTTAGAATGGCTGTCAACTCTTTTTTAAATCTCTGTTTTCGATAGATAATTTTAGACTATTTAAAAGAACACCACACACAAACATACACCAAATTTACAATGCAGTGTAAACCTGAATTACATTCAAAAGAAGAAAAACTGCAAGAAAAAGGAAATAACCCTGGAAAATTATATAAATCAAGTAATTCCCCCAAACTTTAACCAGTTTGCTCTAAAATCTTCTTTCCTGTCATATTCAGAGACAAAATAAACAAAATCTATCAAATGCTGATGAATAATAAATCACACATCAACAATTATATATAAATCTATCAAATATCTAAGGAAAACAAGGCACTGTATAATAATGTTTTGGGGCAGCGGCCCTTGCCCAGTCTGCAAGTCTCAATGTGTTGATAAATTATTGAGGATTTCATTGTCTAGACCAGGTAAAGCAAGCTGGTTGTTTTCAAATACTGTCAGGTCACAGTGCATCTTTTCATAACTGGAAGTGATGTCATGGGACTGTGTGATCTTTTTGGAAAGAAAGAAACAGTTGATCTTATCCTTTGGGACTGTTGTGTTATGATAATGCCAGATGCCTACTCTTGTAGGCTTTCTCTGACTTGGATGTTCAAGCTTTTTTAATTGAAAAATAACTTGAAACAAGTTCTTGTGGATATTTTTACAAGGCTTTTCAGTACATGGTGCTTAATAAGATCTGTAGAATCACCTGGGCCGGTGGGGGGGGGTGGGTGTCTTGATGCCATCTCATCAGGGTGGGTCCTGATGCCATCTCACCACGGTTGCCAAGGCTGGGAGTCTTGTGTGCAGCTCTTGATTGCCCAGTCTTCATTTACAACCATGATGTGAAGCCCCATTAGAATTCTGGCAAACAGAACAACAAAACTGGGAGGGACCTTGGAGGTCTTCTAGTCTAACACCCTACTCAAGCAGGCATCCCTTTTTTTCATTTCAGACAAATGAAAAAAATCTCTTCTTAAAAATCTTCAGTGTTGGAGCGCACAAAACTTCTTGAGGCAAATCATTGCACTCTGCCTTGTTCATTTAGGAATCATAAATATTTGCTTTAATGCTGCCAGATGCATGGATGTATCCCTAGACATAGCTTGGATTCTTTTTCCTATGGAAAAAAAATACATCATAGGACAATTCCACTGTAAAAATAGCTAGCAAATTAGTTATTTGGGTACATTAGGCTTTCACACTACCACTTTGGGCTGTTTTAATTCTGACATAATTTCTTCCAAATTTTTGCATTGATTCTATAAAACCTTTTGTAGAGGAAATCAATTTTTGTCTGGAAAGGTACTGTTTAATATACAAATGTAGGATATATTTGTATATTAAACAGTCCCATTCAAGTCCTACATTTGTATATTAAACAGTCCCATTCAAGTCCTACATTTGTATATTAAACAGTCTCATTCAAGTCAAAAATTGATTTCCCCACAATTGAAAAACTAGTAGGCCAGGGATGGGGAACCTTTTATGGCTCACTCACGAATTCTGGGAGTTGAAGTCCATAAGTGATAAAAGAGCCAAGTTTACCTGCCCTGTTCTAGTCCAACCGCTATTGAAAGCCATTCAGAGATCAAGAGAGGTCAAGCTAAGCAACCAATGCATAAGTTGCATAAGGAATTATGGGAGTTGAAGTCTGTAAGTGATAAAAAAGCAAAGTTTCCCTACCCCTTGACTAGAAGACCTCCAAGATCCATTTCAACTCTGTTGTTCTGTTAAAATATGGCCATGCAGGCGGTTACTGGTGCCAGCACATTCGACCCCAGTGCTTTCTGGGCTGCATTGGCTCCCAGGTGTAATTCAAGATGTAATTCACCTGTAAAGCCTTCATGGCTTAGGACTGGACTGTTTACAAGACTACAGTATCACTCAAGATATTTTTCTACCTGTCCTATTTGATTTGCAGAAAGAGCGTGCACTGGGTACCTTCTGCTAGGTAGTGCTGGTTGGCAGTGCCTGAAAGGAGACCCTTTTCTGTCATGGTACCTGCTTTTTGGAACATCATTTCTGCCAAAATTAGATTGCCCTAATGCCTGTTGGCCTTTCGTAAAGCCTTGAAAACTTGGCTTTCTGCTTGAGTCTGTGGCCCACCTCTTGGTTCTATGGATGCTAGATTAGATAACGCTCCCCTGCTTTGTGTTTTTATTTTTGCTTTCTAGTATGTATTTTGTATTTTTATTTGTTTATTCTAAGTTGCCTAGAGTCATATAAAAGTGAGACGTGCAGCTATGTAATTTAGTAAATAATAAACAAACTTACAAATATTCCATAAACTGTCATTAATACACGTAAGAATATTTTCCCAATTTGGGTTGAATTGGTAACACGATTTTCAATGAATTATTGCTACCTAACAATGCATATGCTCTGCTTAGCTCCATCTCCAAAAATGGAATCTATCAAGACACCAATAAATATATATTTTTCATACATTACTCTAAGTTGGAAAGTTAAGCATCTATCAGAGTTGTAGAAAGGGATTTCTGATATGAGTGATCAAACAATGTTTGAATTAGAATTTGGGGTTTTATAACAAGTGGCCATCTTTGCTTTCTTTAAGATATACTCTTTCAAAAAAATCACATTACCCACCACTTTTAATCTAGGAACAGGCACAATTGACTCATCTGTGCTATCAGATAATGCCCCCAGTGGCTTCATATAGATATTAAACGGGAGTGAAGAAGGTACCAAATCTTGTAACCTTCAAAATAGATATAGAATAAATAATATTTTACATTAATTACTTTGTTGTGTATGCACACAAATAAATGTATATTTAAACCACATGAATGAAATCTTAATTTAATGGAACTCACAGAGAATTCACATGCATTGGATAAATGTTCAACCTGATTAACATAATTTGTGTGGGGATGTCATTGTTGTTGTTGTTATTATTATTATTATATTTTTTAATATTATAAAATTCTAGATGTTTATAGCCAGATGAAAAATAGTGGGAAAGCAGTAATATACACAAGTAATAGCACAATATACTTTTGCAACGGTTCTGAAGATGGAAAAATATGCTTCAAACTATTCTTCTACAGCAGGGGTGCCAAACTGGATTTCTTCGAGGGCTGGATCAGCATTGTAGTTGTCCTCCATGGGCCAAATTGGTGTGTGTGTGTGAGAGAGAGACGAGATGGATAGCAGATGGGTCCGTGCCTTGTTTTCGGTCTGGATGGCCTGCGAAAGCACTCTGTTGGTCAAACTGGGGTGTGTGTCCCTTTTTTGTGCCCCATTTTTGCTGGTGGAGGCACCACATCCCAGTCCTTTATTATTTCCAGCCCAGCCCCATGGGCCAGGTCTAACCACCCCGCAGGCCAGATTTGGCCTGCAGGCCTTGAGTTTGACACCCCTGTTCTACAGATGAAGGATCTGCATGATTGCAAAAGCTTACTGTCAACAAATTAACCCAATTCCCAAGGTCACACAATTCCTCCTGAAACTTCACATGATGGTGTTGAAAGTCAATAGGACAGAATCCATGGTTAAGATCTTGATTTTCCATAGCTGTTAATTTTACTGACAGCTTGCATAGACAAATAGCTTTGTGCTAAAGAATTTCAAATCTTTTACATGAAAAGTCAAAATGGAGCACAAGATCTTGCAGGAAGCAATAAATAAATTGGTTAGCTGACAAGCACTTAAGAGGTCTATGCAACAAAACATGTAACTCTTCCCCGTCAAAGAGCTGTCTGTCAAGTAGGAATGTTAGCATTATTTTATAGAGCTTATGAAACTACTGGTATGAATTATGCTCTGACAACAAAGAACTCTACAATGCATAGATGAAATTCTTTGAAAGTAATTTCTATTTTTCATTCTGAAACTTTTTATTTGTGTGACATATATAGAATGTTGTTTTTATTTACATGCAGTGATTATTAGCTTTATTAATTCCACATTCAAGATCATTAAAATAGATGAGAATTCTGACTTCATTCATAAAATGTATTGAAAGCGACTTTCAAAGAAACATGGTGAATTGAAGATGCTGCAAGCATGACGGAAAGAGGAGGTGGTGAATGTATTAATTCTCCTGACTCCTCTCCATGCTTCATAAGGAGAGGATCTGAGATAGTCCATAATGCTTCCCACAGATGCTTCCCACAATGAAACCATAAAACAGTGGTCTCTAGCAAGGTTTTGCACCCTAAGAGCTGCAGGGGTGGGATTCTACCAGTTCGCACCTATTTGCTAGAACTGGTTGTTAACAATCTCAGCAGTTCAGAGAACTGGTTGTTAGAAGAAATTACTGGCCTAATCCTAATCCTAACTCAGGAACTTCTCTAAAGTTCCCCTCCTTTGCTGGTACTTTCTTGTGTGGAGTGACCATTTAAAGTTACAATGGCACTGAAAAAAGTGACTTATGACNCATGGGAGGCTAGGCGAGGAGATGCATGCCTCAATGTGAATGATATTGAGTTGGCCACGCCCAGCTAATAACACAACACAACCAAGCCATGCCCACCACTGAAGCCATGGCCACAAAACCAGTTGTTAAAAATTTGAATCCTACCCCTGAGGAGTTGAAATATTGAACTTTGCTGAAGCTGCCATGCAGAGCCTTCAAAGAAACACTGAGTTCACCCATTTCCTTTCTTAACCACTTTAACTGGAAATAGGTTATAAACTGGATATTCAGAACCATTAGAAGGAAGAGTTTTATTATACTGGGTGATTTTCCTTCAATCCTCAGAAAAGGTTTATCTTCAGTCCTCAGCAATAGAAGGCTTCTGTAAATTTAAGAGCTCATTTTTATTCAGAAATTAGAAGCAAAGGGGTGATTATAATGTTGATTTTGGAATGTTTACATGGACTAAAGGGTCAGATTGACTGCAAATAAAATTTTGTAATAATTATAAAAAATACTTCCTTGTTTAAAATCCTATTAAAGATACAAGAAGATAATTGTAAAAAATCTTTCTCTGGGAAAATGTTGTGAATTAGAGAAAAAAATGATAAGAGGAAACCTTGAAGGCTGCTTACTGGAGGCAATCAGAAAGAACTAAATATTATAATTAAAGGAGAAGACCCAGTAAAAATTAATTTCTGAGACATTATTTGAGGGAATATCATATTTTGTTGATTAAGATTGAATGATGTGGTTTATTATTTGCTAATAGATCAACAATAAGATATGGCATGAACAGATTTAGGCTGAAATAAGAAAAACTGATAAGTTATTGAAATTGTTTGTTCTTGTCTTGATGAAGGTGGAAGCAATTTCTATATATTTTCCATTTCTTTTACATACTGAATCCTTTTTTCTTTGTTCCTCCCTTTTTTCCTCTTTTTTTGCTTACTTTGTATGAGATTTTTTTTTAGATCTTTATCTTTGTATTTTTAAACTATAAGAAATTATTAAAAAATTAAAATATATTGAAAATACCGTGTTTCTCACAAAATAAGGCTGGGCCTTATTTTTTTTTGACCACCCAAAAAACAGCTGGGCCATTTTTCCTCCCCCTTGCATCCTCGGGCGGGCGTACAGTGACCACTTGGATATTGACCTCGGCATTGGTGGGGCACTTCGTATTGGGAGACCTTCTGCCACCGTTGCTTTCCCTTCTTCCGTGCTCCCGTGGCATTTACAGCAACACTGTGGCGTTTGGTGCAGCCATGTGTGGCCAGCCAAGGTTCCTCCCTGCAACCAGAGCCCGACGGAGACACTCGGCTTCAGGCGCTCCTGTTGACACCTTCTCTTCGCCTTCAAAGGCAAAGCCAATTCTTTTAAAAACGATGCCCTACTACTGGTACGACAAAGCCTCCCCTGCCCAAGAGGACAGCCCAACCCTACATGGGAATCTCCTGGGGCCGCAGCACAGGATCGGCCCACCCCGAGAGAAGCGCCCATCCACCATCCCTGCCTGGAACCGCGCAGAGCATGAAGAGCTTCACCTGGGGCGCCCGGCGCAGCTGACAGGTGGGCCCTCCTGCCTGGCGGTGGAGCTCTCGCCAAGGTAGCAAACGCCTCCCTGACGGACCCTCTTCTTATCCTGCCACAGCCGCTCCAGAGTCATGCGGGCTGGGCAGAGCTGGGAAAGCAAGCCGCGGATGTGCGCCCGCCTGCCAAGCAAAAGAGCTGAGCCGACCCGAGCTTGGCTTCCTTCCCAAGTCCCTCCAGCCCGAACCCGAAGGGGCCACCAGGAGAGGATGCCTGAGGCAGTGATAGCACCCACCCGTCCATGGATAGGGAAGCGAGGCGATGGTAGAGCTGCTTCCCGGTCTGGTGGAGAGATCCTGAAGCTGCCCGTCCTTTCCACCCCTCGCTCAGCCCGTCCCTGCACATCTCTAAATGCGCCGGCAGCTCCAAACGCTGCAGCAGCACAGGCATTGGGCAGAGGAGGTGACTCGGTGGGGCTCAGCTCGGAGGAGAATGTGGCGCAGGCCATCGCCTTACCTCCCTGTCCACGGATGGGTGGGTGCTATCACTGCCTTGGGCGGCCTCTCCCGGTGTCCCCTTCGGGTTCTGGCTGGAGAGACCTGTGAAGGAAGCCAAGTTCGGGTCGGCCCAGCTCTTTTGCTTGGCAGGCGGGCGTGCCCTGGGGAGAAGGGTGGCAATGGTGGTGGAAGGTCTCCTGATATGAAGTGCCCCACCAATGCCAAAGTCAATGCAGGCAGCACCATATCCGGGTATGCAACAAAAATACTTCCTAACGGCAAGCCCCCCCGCCATTCCCTCCCATTTTGCATGTTTAATATAGGCCTTAATTTGGGGGAAGGGCTTAATTTGATTTTATGACGATAAAACATGCTGGGACTTCCTATTGGGGGAGACTGTATTGTTGGAGAAACACGATAAATAGCTTTACATACTTCACCATCAAGATTTACCATTCAGAAAAAGAGTAAAAGACAAGAAAGGCATGAAATACTGCAAGTGCTAACTTATAAATACAAATGTAAATTTTGTAACAGTTACAATAACCTAAATGGAAACTGCAATACATGTCATTATTTTAGAGAAATGAGGTATGTCTTCTGTTCAGATCTGAACTTTTTAGAAAATGTTATATATTTTACAGGCTTGAAAATCTTTTGGAAAGAGTACACTTTCAACAATCTAGCTGAAAACCTGGGGGGAAATCCAATTTTCTGCAAATGTAATTCTAAGTTGAAATTGGCACCTATGGGAAATTATTGTGAGTTGAATGATATACCTAAAAGATTAAAGAAATCCAAAAATTACCTGAGACATACTTCTTGGCAATAATATGGAGGCATTACTGATCAAAAAGATGAAGTGTTTCTGTTATTCAAGCATGTTAACCCATAGGAATAGCACTTAGACATATACCACTTCACAGTGTTTTATAGCCCTTTATAAGCAGTTTACAGTTAGTTTATTGCCCCCAACAACCTGGTTCCTCATTTTACAGACCTTGGAAGGATGGAAAGCTGAGTTAATCTTGAGCTGTTCAGGACTGCACTCAGCAGAATTTGCCTGCAATATTGCATTGTAATCACTGTGCCACCATGGCTCATGCTTGGTGTGCAAATGATATTTATCTCAAATCTGCTGAAAGGATGACCAATCACCCTTAATTTGACTTGTTTATGTTATATCATTATATGTTTCAAATCCAAAGTTACGTGACCTCCAAAATCCTTGTGTGTCACCCAAAAGCTCCTTCAAAAATGACGCTAAATTGTAATATTTAGTGATCACTATGGCATTCATGTGAAACAACAATGATATTAAAAACAAATTAGAATTAATTTTTCATATTAGAACCATCTAGTCTTTATTTATTCTTGATAGTGCTCTCTTGCTAGATCAGAATCTGTCTTGCCATAGGCAAACCTTTTCTACTAACCCAAGGATACCTTTCAAAAGTCACTCTTTTCAGAAAATAAAAAGTGTTTACTGTTACAGCACTACACCATGATTGACCAAAGTTGTAATAAAAGAAAATCCACAAAGTGACTGAGAGGATCTGATAAACTGTAAAGGGGCAAATTTAATTTTCTGTCAAAATTCAACCCACTCCAAGCTAGATCTGATGGAAACAATCTGCAAGATAGAAGGACAAAACAGCCTCTTTTTTTGGTAATGATGTAAGTGGGCCTCTCTACATTAAAATCAACCTAAATGGCATGTTAAGAATTGCTTCCAAGGTAGATGTCTAGCGCAGGCCTTTTCTTTGACAGGCTAAGAGCAACTGAATTACTGAAGAAGGAATCAACCCATCTGATACTATTATTGCTAAAACTTTGTCTGCCTAAGTGCAAAGGTCCAAGGCATGTTCAGTCTGAGCAATTCAGTTTCATTAAATTGCCATTTCAACGACTGAATAGCTATTTTAGAATTAAGAGTGACATTACTGGTCCAAATTTATCAAATATTGAAAAGTTTTTACAGACTAATATTACTGGGGTATATATATCAGCCTCTGAACAGTAAAACTAAGTGGTTTACCTAACTAAATGCATAGAGTAGTGATTTTTGAAAACATTTGTATTCACTTTGATAATGCCAGTTTTAATTTATCAATAGGTTGCTTTATAACCACTTTACTTAAGGAACAGATATTTCTTTGAAGAGATAACATTCATTTGTTTTATAGCACCAGTTGGTAAAGTCATTTTTAGACACGCAGATTTGTCTTAATGCTTGAAGAATGCATTTTTCTGTTATATCTTGTTTTATTTGGATATTTCTTTTCCGTTATTTTTTTAATTATAGGTAGTCCTTGACTTATGACCACACTTCGCCCAAATTTCCTCTTGCTAAGCAAGTCAGTTATTAAGTCAATTTTGTCCCATTTTATGATCTTTTTTGGGTTTGTTCTTAAGTGAATCTGGCTCCCCCCAATTGACTTTGCATGTCGGAAGCTGGCTGGGAAGGTTTCATATGGTGATCACATTACCCCGAGACAGGATGACTATCATAAATACAAGCCACAAATTTTGACCATGTGACCATGAGGATGGTTGAATGTGTGAAAATCGGTCATGTCCCTTTTTTGAGTGTTGTTGTAACTTTGAATGCTTCAAAGTTGAGGACTTCCTATATATTATTTTTCCCTACTCTTTCTCAACTCATGATATTTCCTAATATTTATTTTATTTTTTTTATTTATATATTTTTATTTCTCAATCGCTTACAGGATAATAGGTATAAGTATATACATAGTTATGAATACATGAAATGGGTACATATAAGAAAAATAAAGGAAATAATAGGACAGGGATGGTAGGCATATTGGTGCGCTTATGCATGCCCCCTACAGACCTCTTAGGAAAGGGGTGAGGTCA
>BHFT01002309.1:0-19240 GCA_004320025.1 Laticauda laticaudata
GGCGTGTGTGCTCGCTGGCGCGCGACGGTGGGCTGTCTTCTGCAGTGCTGCGTACTCTGCTGACAGCTGCCTCCCTTGGCCCTAGGTCGGTGCTTTCTGCTGCGGCAGATTTACTCTGCTGATATAAGTTGGTCCTGGTGCTCGCTTCCTCCTGGTTGCTCCTGGAATCTTGCTCGATACTGCTTCTCATTGCTACCTGACTTTGGCTCGTCCACTTTCTCTGCTCGCCTGCATCGTAGCCATAGCTCGCGTGCTCCTTGAATCCTGCTGTGCTGCTGCTTGCTGGCTCGCTGCTTGCTGGGGCTCCTGGTGCTCTACCTCTTGGCTGCTGCCTGATTGTCCTGTCGCTGCAGATGTGATCCCTGTCGGCTGCTGCGATGATGAATGATATCCTCGCTGCGACTGGTGATGAACTGATATGAATCCTGCTGGATGCATGACTGATGGATGATCCGCCCTGTCTGGTGTGTGGGTGGAGGCAGCCCTTACCACCTGAGACGCCCCTCTGATGAGGGCCCATCTGCGTCTTGCCACAAGGCGTATGGAAGACAATGCGTATGCAAGGGAGGCGTGGAGAGGAGGACAATACAGTCATTGAGGAGGAAACTCGAGGAAGCAAGTGCTGAGTGGCATGAGAGATGTAGAAAATGACATTCTGGTGCGGAAGGACCACCGGCTGTACAGGGAACAACACAAGGAAGCAGCGCTTGCTTAGGAGAGAGAGGGAGGAGAAGGTTGGTTACACTTCGTGAGGTGCTCGCTTGGCTGTGCTGTGAAGTTAGCCAGCCACCTGGTACTGGAGAGCTGCACTGAAGAAATCCGGCCACCGTTAAGTCTGATGGGAGAATCAAGATGAGACTATGTTATGGCCAGAGTGGACAGACGGTTCCTAGAGAGGGTGAGATAACCGCCACGAGGAGGCACCAGGAGCGTCCCCTCTGCCTGCCCTCTCTCTCTCCGGCAAGCCTGCTGAGACCCTAGTACTTTTCCAGCCGCACACGTCAATCCCTCTCTCGGCGAGGCAGGTTTCTGTCTGGAGCAGTGCCATGGCGGAGTCCGCGGACAGCTGTATTGTAACCGTGGTGGAACTGCGTGGAGGCTCCCTGTGTGGTGGGACGAAAGGAGACATCGAGTCCACCATCAGTCGTAAGCTCGCATCCAAACCACCCCCCCCAGACCTCACCACCTCCACAGAGAACGGCAGAGAGCCAGACAACAGGAGGGCAGAGCCACATTGTCCTGCTGGATAATCAGAGACACCAAACCGTCGCAACCAGCACATAAAATCATCCTCTCTCAGCTGGTCGCAGCACCGACTCCTCACCCTCCAACTCGCAAGCCCTTCCTCACCTATGTCACACCCAGCACTCTCAGGAACATGGACAGCGCCGAGTACCATGGGTAGGCTGAAAGTGACTCGAGTGATCACCGAGCTGCCTTCACAAACCTTCCAGACTCCGAAGGAACCTGCTCACGCAGTCCCACGGTCTGGCTCTCCACCTCCACCCCAGGTGAGGTCCCTCCCATTCCAAGGCTTCCCACGAGCCCCTCAAACTTCGTGACCAGTGGCTTACTGGCTACCAGCGAGCGTCAGTCCAGCCCACAGGCAGCCAGCCTTCACTCAGTTCCCAGTCTCAGAGTCAATCGGGCGTACACCGTTTGCCCCCGGTTTCCATCTGATGCTCACGATGCCACAGCCAGAGCCAAATGATGCCACCGATGACAGCGATGCACCCACACCACCGCACTGCCACACACGCGAGTTCCTCCACCAGCTGCACGACCCAGACTGCCCCAACTTTTGCACTACTCCCTCGCTCCACCCCAACAGCCAAGCCGCATGGGCCCTCAGTACATCCTGTCATCAGTAACTGGGCTGGACAGCCCATTGGCACATGGAGGAAGGAGCCTCCCAAGCATGCACGGGTCTGAGCAGCTAGTCTGAGAGCTTCCCTCACAACATTCCGTCCTCCCTAGATGTTCGCTCTCGGGGCCAGGCACCTCCAATGACATACAGACTCAGCCATCTCCAGCACCACCTCACCCCTTACAGCATCCTGGACTCTCTCACTCCTGAGACTGGGCACACCTCCGAGTGACACATAAGAGCTGCCAGAGACTGGGTAGCTGCGCTACCTTGGACTTTATTTTGGACACTTGACTTGGGTCATTTTTGTGTTTTAGCAGCTTATTGTTCAATAAAGTTTAATCGTTTGATTCCACACTTGCTTCATTTCTTTTTTTTTAATAAAAGTCTTGGTGGAAATTTTTAGAATTGGTTTAAGGCCTTTGCATGCTATGTGGGATGGGTTAAGAATAGCAGGTGATGGCATGGGCAGCGGATACCTGGCGGGATGGGTAATAGCTGTGGGTATGGGTAAGGATCGCAGTGGGAATAGATATAGCCTGGCAGTGGCAAGCTAGTGGGAACTGTATTGGTCCACCTCCCTGGTGCCACACCTATGGCCCTTTTTTATCAATAATAAAATGTAATAATCATCCACAACATGGTTCAACACAACACAAACTCTGTTATTAAACACCCTGTTAATGTAGGCCACCCAACCATACATGGCCCAATTCTCATCGCGTGTTGATGAGGAACAGGCTGAAGGAAAGCACCCATTAATCATCTATCATCCTGTCTTGCCAACTTCCACTGCTCCAGCTGGGGAGTTGCACCAGTGTCCTCAGGAGAGTTGCCTGCCTTCTTCCCTTCACGTAAGGCTCTCTGTTGGGGCCCTTGCACATTGCGTAGTTGTCCTATCAAAGGTTTCGCCCTTGTCCTCCATTCCCAGGCTCCATGTCCTCATTGTCTTGTTGGAGGTCCACGAGCTTGTTCTGCAAGACCGAGTAAGCGGGTGCGGCATGAGATTGTGGCAGGATGCAGCAAGCTTCTACGATCCCTCCTCACGGTCCCTCTGGGCCGATTGCCTGCAATGGTGGTGAGAAGTACCGGAACCTGTTTGGCCAGGAGCCAATAAGGCGTTCTCCACCACCCCGCCTTTGCCCTGGACAGCCCTGTTAGTTGAAAGATCCTCTCTTCACGGGTGAAGGAGTCTGGAGGTGTGGAGCTTCATGAAGGTAGGTTCTGAGGGAGAAAGCCATCTTCCACAAACGATGAAGTAGGCACAATCTTGCGTGGTCGTTGGGCAGGGGGTCTGGAATCTGGGAAAGCCCATGCATGAGATTGACCTTCCAGCCCCTCCTTGAGGTCACTGGCGTTGTAATACCCTGGGCATGTGAACATGAGCCGTCTGCCTGAAAGCATACGATGTACATGAACTTGTAGTCTGCATATCGACCATGGCAAAGGAGGACGATGCTGGAAGAAGCCCTGTAAGTTTGAAATAATGGAGCCCCGACTTGGGTGTGCTTTGCAGGCCACGTGCCTTGCATCTATGGCCTCCAACGGTGTGTGGGAAGTTTCCACCTCTGATTACCACTGTCTCAACTTTCTTCCATCCTTCATCAGTGGAGGGCAACTGGAGGAGCTCCTCCAGGTATTCTTTCGATGATGGCCTGCCACCACTTCTCTGACCACAATGCTGATTGGGTGTATGTGGCACCCTACCAGCAGTACTTGCATTGCTTCTGTAGGTTGGTCCCTGAGGGCCAGTGGCGCAGAGTTCAGTGCCACCTTGACCCAGGTCCAGGGCTGGCCGGAAGTTGGTGTTGCCTTGGTAACTGGGTTCAGGCGCTGCACAAACTTGTCAAACATGGCTGGGAGGCATCCTCATGAAGTTCTGGAATGCCCGAGGTGTCTTCCAGTTTCCTGAGGCTCCACCATCAGCCTTGTTGTACAAGTCCGTACTCTGCTCTTCTCCCGATCATCTTCGGACCCAGGACCGCTTCTTGGCCACCTCCTTTTTTCCCGTAGTAGAGTTTCACAGAAGCCTGTAGATTGGCTTCGCACTGGTTGCAGAAGGATGGTGGCTGCCCAAAAGGACTGTGTTACGATCCATGGTTGACATGACTGGATGCTGGTGGAAGAGGAAGAGTCAGGATGAAGGCTGCAGAGGTCTGCATAGCTCGGCTGGCTGGGCTGAAAGTGAGATGCAGATGAGTTGCCTCCCCTTTTTATTAGGCAGTATAGGTGTCCCTTTGCATCCTCTAGGCATCCTCTAGGCATCCTGTAGACATCCTTAATATCTGAGATAGGTCCCCTCTGTGAACGTTTTTTCCGTTTTTAACGCTTTGTTTCCGCTAGGCATCCATTCTGCATCCGTTCTGCATCCATTCTGGCGTCCCGTCCGGCTTCCTCCCTGCGTCTGAGCGGAAATGCGAGTTTGTGCGGATGCGGAATGGATGCCTAGCAGAATAGCGGATTTGTGTAACGGGATGCAGAACGGATGCGTAGCGGATGCAGAACGGACGAATTGGATACCATTTTCCGCCGCAAAAGTTTTTGAGCAGGCTAAAACTTTGCTGAATGAAACGTCAATATACGGATGCTGGACGGATAGAGAGGAAGCAAAACGGAGGCAGTGAGTACATCGCGTTTTTGAACGGATGGCAATTTTTTTGTCCGTTTTACATCCTCTTTGCATCCATTGGTGCAGTGTGACATGGGCTTTAGTACAACAGTACTCATTCTGTCATACGGAAGCCTCTTTCGCTGATAGCTCCCATAGTCAGGAAGGAGCTTGCACTTCCTTCTGTAGTTTTAACTGATCTGATCAAACCATGTAGGGCAATAGAGACTATGTCTACTACTCTTATATGATAATCTTCCAGATATTTAAATATTGCTATTATATTTCTACAGAATTGTCTTTTCAGTCGACCAAACATATCTCATATGTTCCTTGTTAGGCTTGGTTTCCAGGTTCCTACTCGTTTGCAGTCCTCTGTACTTGCTCCAATTTGTTACTGCCCTTTTGGTGCTAGGAACAGGACCTACTCTTAGTGGTTAGAATGCAGTACTGCAGGCTACTCCTGCTGCCTGCCGGCTGCCTGCAATCTGGCAATTGAAATCACACCAGGCTCAAGGTTGACTCATCCTATTTGGACCCCTGGTGGTATGATGGCTAGAATGCAGTATTGCAGGTCAATTCTGCCGACTGCTAGCAGTTCAAATCTCACCAGGCTCAAGATTGACTCAGCCTTCCATCCTTCCAAAGTGGGTAAAATGAGGACCCAGTTTGTTGGGGGCAATATGCTGACTCTGTAAACCACTTAGAGAGGGCTGTAAAGCACTGGGAAGTGGTAGATAAATCTAAGTGCTATTGCTATTCTCATAACATAACTTGTTAAATCCCTGTTGCAGTCAGCAAGTCCATAGCTACTAATTGTAATTGCTCAAACTAGTAAATGGTAACTTTGAAGGAAATGAAATTTCTTTAAAGAGCATAATTTGTAATTAAAGAAAAATTTGAATGCTTTTGCACCAATAATGACATATAAAATAGAGGTCTGAGTCTTATACCTATAATAGGGAAATAAAGCCAATTCTACCAGTAGTTATAATAAAACTAATAATAAAATAATCTCATCCAAAAGATGCTAAAGTAGTTATTGCATGTTTTTTTTTAAAAAAGCCTCATTATGGACATTCCTTTAACTTGTTCAAAGACGTTCTTACAGCACAGATATATGAAGAGACACATATTTATTACATGCTCAAAATAACTGTTGCAAAAACCAGCTTGACAGAGAATTGGTTTTAAGATGCAATGATTCTTTTTCTTAATGAGTTGGGAAGACTGTTGGTCTGGAAAGTATATTATTTATATTGCATGTCTTGCCACTTCTGCTGCATAATTATTCATGTTTAGACTGGAAAAAAATAGCTGTTATATTTAGAGTGTAAAATTGCATAATAATGCACAGACTAAACATAACACTGGACTCATACTGGCATGCAATGCCCTGACAACTTTGGTTCTGCTTCAATTGGAAGTAATTCCTCAATAGCTGATCTGCACAGCTGGGCATTTGAATGTTTGTTTGGGTAAAACCAGGAGAGAGCAATAGGAGACCAAGAGACAACCAACCAACCAACGTTAAACCAAACTTACTTCTTCCCTTCCCTTCCCTTCCCTTCTTTATTTTGATTTTAATCTAATAAAATGCAATAAACTGTTTTTCCTACCACTATAATCATTACAATTTGGTTGCCACAACTTCCAAAAATGGTTAATCACAGGCTTTGAGGGGAGTTTCATATGGCAACTCTATAACTTCAACAATCAAACAAAAATAAATGATCACATTGGCTGTATCAGAATAATTTTTGACATAAGGGCGCTTTGCTTCGCAATTTTTGGGTGCAATTCTTATTTCTCTCCAAAAGCCACTAGCAATTTTATTTATTTTTTTTTTAATTCTATGCTTCTTCCATTTTTTTTAAAAATCACAAAACAGTTTACAATTAACCAAGCAGGTAAGAAATAATGGTAATGTTTAATATGAGAGGAGGATGTCAGCACAAATACAAAGACTTAACTCTATAGGTAAAGTCTATAATAGTCTATAGGAAGACAAGAGAAGAAGAGGACCACTGTCAGCAAGACGGATGGACTCAATTACAACAGCAATGGTTTCACTTTTAAAAGACCTGAAGGACCACATTGGGAACAGATCCTCCTGGAGAAAATCTATTTTTGTGGTCTCTAAGAGTTTACCTTATTATTACTCTTCCCTTATTATTTTTATAACAACAAACATACTCCTTCCTTCTCCTATTTTCCCCACAACAACCAGGTGAAGCGGGTTGGCCTGAGAATGACTCGCTTCTATGTCTAAGGCAGGACTAGAACCTGCAGTGTTGCTTTCTACATTGGTACCTTAACCAGTAGACCAAACTGGCTTCTTATTCCACTTATTATGTTTATTATTATGCATATAACATATAATTATCTGATAAAATACATTTAATACTTAAATTATTATAATATAAACATATTTATTAAATTTAATAATATTAAAAATGTAAAACATATAATCATTATAATCATATAATCATAATCATTCACAACATGAGATCATAGCTGCCAGTTCTTTAGCTGGCATGTTGGCTTTCATGCACATTTGCTTCCCAAAAACTTAAGATGTTGTAATGTTTTGACATAGGACATATGCGGCTCCAAGCAACATAGCCTTTTGCAACTGACAGATGGAAATTTTGTCAATTATTATAATAATAATCAATAATTGACATTATTAATCAATACTACTAATAATTACTTATACCAGGACTCATTTCACATTATTATAAGCAGAATTTTAAAAATGCACCACAGACTAGAATTTGGTAAAGCAGCAATGAAGGCTTTGGAAAAGATATTCAGGTATTATGACATGTCTACACAAAGATCAGAATTGTGTATAGTCATTTTCCTTGGAAGTGAAAATTAGACTTTGAAGAAGCAGGACAAAAAAAAATATTGCCAATAAAAATTTGTTGTTGGAGATGACAGTACCATGGATATTAAGAAAACAAATAAATGGATCATTGAACAAATCAACCCAGAGTTTTCACCAGGGGAATGAATGACCAGGCTCAAATTATCATATTCTGTATACCTCATGCTGCAAGAACTCTTTTGAGAAGTGTGGAAGGCTAAAGAAGATGCAAAGGGTGAGGACAACCTGCAGCAAGGTGGATGGATTTCATTACAGCAGTAATGGTTGTATTGTTGGAAGACCTGAAGGGCATCCTGGAGAAGATACAGGTAGTCCTCGATTTATAATCAATATTGAGCACAAAATTTCTGTTGCTAAGTGAGACAATTATTGTGAATTTTGACCCATTTTACGGCTTTTCTTGACAGCATTTAAATGAATCACGGTTAAGTAATTAATAATATGGTTACTAGTGATTAAGTGATTAATAACAAAGTTAGTAAGTGAACCTGACTTTCCCATCGACTTTTGCTTCTCAGAAGCTTGCAAAAATGACCCCAGGACACTGCAACCATCATAAATATGAGTCAGTTGCTAAGCATCTGAATTTTGATCACATGCCTATGGGGATGCTGCGGTGGTCATTAAGTGTGAACAATGGTCATAAGTCACTTTTTTCAGTACCATTGTAATTTGGAATGGTCACTAAATGAACTGCTGTAAGTCAAATACTTACAGGTTTACAAAAGTGGTAGCAGACAAATTATCAGTTAGCGACTGACAAGACTTGAACAATGGACCCTATCAAACAAAATGCAATTGAATGTTTACACTTGGACAGGAAAAACCAAAGGTCCAAGTACAGATTAGGGACAACCTGGCTCAAAAACAGTTAAGTGTGAGAGGGACCTTTCAAGTCTTAGTGGAGGATCATTTAAACGTGAGCTAGGAGTGTGTGGCAGCAGCCAAAAAAGCTAAAGACAATCCTTCGTTGTATAAACAGAGGGTTAGAATAAAAATCACATGAAGTATTAGTAACGTTTCCTAAAACCTTAGTAAGAGCACAGCACACCTTGGGAATAACAGCAGCAAGTTGTGGTCCCCACATCAGAAAAAAAAAAAAAAAAGTATGAGAATTGGGAAGAAGTGCAAAGAAGAGGCAATTTAAGTGATTAAAGCGCTGGAGAGAAAAACATATGAGACAGGTTTGGTTGCAGGATTTGGGGTATGGTAGTCTCGAGAAAGAAGGGACCTAGGCGGAGCGCAGATTCTCGGTTGTTCCAGGTATTTGAGAGGCTGCCAACAAAGAGGAGAGGTCATTTTATTTTCGAAAGACCAGAGGGCAGGGACAAGAAACAATGGATGGAAACGTAATCAATAAGAGAAGCAACTTTTGGAATGAAGGAGAACCTTCTCACAGTGAAGACAATGGACCAGTGGATACAGCTTATGCTTCAGAAGCTGTGGGCGCTTCATCACTGGAGGTTTATTCAGAAGGCACTGGACGTCATTTGTCTTGAAATGGTCGCAGGAATTCTCCTGCTTCAGCAACAGGGGTGTTTGGACTAAAGAAGACCTCCCAAAGGTGCCTGTCTTCAGCTCTCCATTTTGATTCCGCATCCCTGAATTTACTTCCGCCGATTTCACCTCTTCTTGAAAAGCCGCCGTCGAGGACAAAAGTGATGGAATGACGCCCACGATTCTAAAATGGGAGCGAGCATAAATGAACAGCCAAAACCAAACGGACGAGACGGGCGGGCGAGGAGAGAGCGGGGTCGTCCGCTCTGCTGCGGCAAGGGGACCTCTGGACTTGGGGCCGCTGATGAGGCAGCGCGTCCCTTCGTAAGGCTGTTCAAAGCGAAGGGAAGCATGGATTTGCGATTGCCTGTGATCCACGCGAAAGAGGTCCCGAAATTATTTCGGAACGACATCGATGAAGAAGCAGCCTTGCCCTTTGCGCGGCCTTTCGACTTTTTTGACGGCCCTTCCCTTGTGCAGGCGTCACCCCACTTGTCACACCGTGCACTGCAATAGCAAGGCCGGAAGTTACCTTAGTCGCCTGACGACACTCGCACTCTATCGCTACTTGGACGGATAATGGGGCTTGCTGTTGGGTGTAATTTCCCACAGCAGAGCATCCCACACCTCCCCCCGTTCACTCTAAGCCACCCCCCCGAACACCCAGACGACCCAGCCCGGGCGGGACATGTCCGTCCCTCCGTCGTCGGTACCCGCACGCGCAAAAGCGGACGCCAAGCGAGCGCTTCACGCTTCGGAAAGGGATGCAGACCGGGAAACGCGAATGTAAGCCGGCTCCTTACCCGTCCCTCCTTGTGCCGGCGTTATCGCCGATGGGTGGTGCGGCGCGCATGCGCATCGTAGAGGCTGCCGCCGCCGCGCGCCCGTATGTCCTCCTTGCTCGTTCGTGTGCTTTCACTTCGCATGCTTGTGAGCTTTCTTTCCCGTTGACAACGACGGTGGTGCGGCAGAGGGTGGAGGAGGTGGTGGATGGTGGTGGAGGGGAGGAGGGAGGGAGGAGAGGGGGGGGGCGCGGTGGCAGGAATGGCAAGGGTGGCAGGGAAGGGGGCAATTGGATGTTGTTGGACAGAACGTCTTCCGGAGGAAGAGGAGCCCCCTTCCTTTCCGTGCGCGTTTACGAAAACAACAGGGCTGCCGCTCCCCCAGCATCGTGGAGTATCCGCACGTGGGAGAGCGAGGGGGGGCGGCAGATGGAAACGGAGGGCACGCGCGAGGGAGGGAGCAAAAGGGTAAACCACCCCCGCCCCACCCACCGCCCCACGCGCCGCGCCTTTCCATTCCAGCACGCGATTCACATCCTCACGTTCTTGTTTGTTTCGGGCCGGGGAAAGAGCGGGCTGCAGGCTGCCGCGGAGGCCTTGGCGGGTGTGCTTTTTCGGCGACAGTCTAGCCTCCGCCATCCCACCTTCCTCCCCTCCTCCCTCCCTCCGCTCCTTCCTTCCCTCCCTCTCCCTCCTTCCTTCCTCCACTCTCTCCTTTTGTGTTCGGCGGGCAAGTAGTAGGGCCTGGTGTAGGCAGGGCCGGGCTGGCCGAAGCGAGGAGGAAGCCGTGTAACAGGGGGAGGGACGGGGTGGGCGGTGTGCAGACCGCGCCGCCGCCGTCCGCCGAGCGGAAGAAAAGGAGCGACGGTCGGTGTGGGATGTGGGGTTGGAACGAACCACTATGGTGTTTAGTAGAACGTTCGACCGGGGGCGGTTCTTTCCGTTTTCTCTCTCTCTTTGTTGTTTAGGCTGGCGTTTCGGGCGAGGAAGAGTACGGGTAGAAGGTGGCTCGGGACCCGCGGCTTGCCTTAGAACGGGGGCAGGGGGGGGGCGGGAGAGGAGATGGTGGCTGTGCGGATCATTTTTGGGGGAGGGGAAGTGGGGGCTTTCATTTTCGTTGGGAGGAGTGTGCGCTTCAGCTTTCCAACCCTTCGGGGCCCCTCCGCCAAATCTTGAGGAGGTGTGTGAAGGCAAAAGGAGAGCGTTTGCCGAAGAGCAGACGTCGTTTGGCAGAAAGGAGTGCTGAGCGGCCTATTCTTCCGTGAAAGGGGAATCGGCGACCGGGGAGGGAGGAGAGGTGAGGAGAATGGGGGCCTCTTGAAGATTTCACCCGAGATCGGTGGCGAAGAAAGTACTTATACTGCCTTTGTTTCGGAGACGGGATTTGTCTCTGCTTCCTCGCGGCGCTTCCCCTCCCCCGCAAGCGTGAACGTTGGGGTTGCTAAAATGTCAAGAACCTTCGCGTGGCTCTTTGACCAGGGAATCGGAAAGGTAAAAACGGATCGCTCGCTTTCATTGTTACATAAATGGCCTGTTGTTAATCTTAATTAGGGTGAATTGGACGCGTGGAAAAGAAACGGTGCTGGGAGAGGGGAGGCAACGATCAGAACTCGCTTCTGCTTGAAAGTATTTGAAAGGTCTGTTGTTGTCATCCTAGTTGCAAATAGATAATATGGTTTGTTTGCCACTTTGACATGATAAAAAAAAAACTTTCCTTTGGACCTGCTTCTTTCTCGGATAAAACTATTCTTGGGAAGAAAATACAGATCAAATCCAAGGGTTCAAAGAGACAATTTGGCTGTTAATTTTAGACGTGATTCTACTTAGGTCCATTCTCTTGTACTGTCTGGTGCTGTATATTTAAACTAAACGGGAAGATGACTTCGTGAGTTAGGTTCGCAGGACTTATTAGGCTACAGTCTTGGCTGGTGATTATAGTATATTGTGTTTGGTGGTGAACACCCCATTTTTACAGAACTTTTGAAAGCTGACGTGAAATGAAATGTGTAAGAAGAGTTTGTTTGGATGCTTGTGGGGTGAATCTCTGGAAAGTGCAACCAGATATTATGAATGATACAACAAAGGTCAACAAACAGGAAGTTGTGTGTGGAAATTGTGTACTATGGTTTTTAGGATGTAACAACATACTCAGTCAAAAAAAAAAAAGTCCTTCACCTTTGCCTTGGTTAAAAAAAGATATTCTAATATATTTGTGAAGCATAAAGTCATGATTTAAGCAAGGCAGATAAACATATATTTCACTGCAATTTTAAATTAAAAGTAACTTAAATCTGAGTGATGTGTGAATAAAGCAACTAGCAATTGTTGAAAAGTTTAGATAAATATAGTTCTGAATAGCATTTTCCTTTTTGTGTCTTTAGAATAATAAATACTTTTGTAGGATGTATATGGTTCAAATGACAATAAATTTGGTTTTAATGTTGCAATCACAAAAAAAAATATTTTTGTCAGATTTTTTTATGTACCCTTCACTGTATATTGAATAATGTAATTCAGGTTATTTAAAATGGTTAGTTTAAATAGTACATGTTATTGTACATTTTATTGAAGAATCTAGATTATTGTTGCAGGTACAAGCCACTGGGCCAGGATATGTAAACATATATTTGTTCACAGCCAAACCAAAAGGGTTTGTCTATGTCAAAAAACATAGCTTAAGAGATTCTTCATGATCCAGTAAAATTGAATATTCATAAACAAAAACAAACTAAAACACTTTGTAGATTAAATCTAGAAATAACATTCTGAGAATAGAGTTCTTTGTAGAGTAGCATTTGAAAAGATATGTCCAATTAATGCCCCTTCCCAAGTATTCTGTTCTGCACTATTCTGGCTCTTATTTTACTTTATGTATCAAATTTATGGACTGTTGTCTTACTCAAAACAACTTCTTGGGGGATGGAACGGAAGGGAGATTTGGGAGGGGAGGTGCTACTCTACATTCAAAGTAATTTTACACTCTAGCATGTGTTGACAAACTATTTTTAAGAAACACTCCTTAACACAACTCACGGAATAAAAGAATGGCAGAGCTTCAATAGCTATATTTTCTGTGTACTAAGTCTAGGACTCAAGGGGAGAAAGCATGTTTAAATCTTCAACCCACAGCCTATAATGCACTTATAGCTCACATTAATCACATCTTTGCAGTCATTGTTTATATTATTCAGTACCTAGAAAGAGATACTGTTCTAGTGGCAGTAGGGTCCTTTTTTCCTCATAGTGTGTAACAATGCCTGTGAATCAGCAAAGACTGAATTTACTAGTGCTAGTCCAAAACAACATTGGACATTAGATGATGTCCTCTTGTACCCTACATATACTTACTAGCTTTGATTTTTTTAATCATGGTGCACAGATAAAAGGAAGAAGACTCATATAGCTTTTTAAAATTGGAATTCCCACATTGAAAATGCATGTCCCTGCTTAGTTCAGAAGAGAAAAGAAATGGTGAAGTATAGGGGACTTGAACAGGCAAAGAACACAGCATATGGACAAGTAACTTTTAATAGCTTACTTGCTTGATTAATATAATTGAAAAGAAAACTGAACTAATTGATTAAAACCCATACTATAAATATCAGGAGACAAGTTTCCATGTGGTTGAACATGACGGACATATAAATACCAGGCATATGTTGCTCAGGCTGACAATCTAATCATGTCAATTGTAGAAGAAGCCCTTCTGAAAATTTCTTCATCACAGAGTGGGTCTTTCAGTTCTGTATGGAACTAAATGTGCTGTAGATCATGAGGAGAGCATATCTATAAAGAGCAAAATATAAACTGAGGAAATAACAGTGTTCAGCAGTTGCATGGTTCTAGGATGCACAGTGGATTATTTTTTTGGTCAAGAAATTAGAGGTAAATGAAATGAATGAAGTCACCAATATTCATCAATGGTATTTAAAGCCTGTAAAGGCAATCCTTGATTAACTACCATGTGTTTAGTGGCCATTTGAAATTACAATAGCACTGAAAAAGTGACTTGTGAGACAGTTTATCACACTTAACAACCTTGCAGTATCCTTGTGGGTCATATGATCAAAATTTGGAAGCTTGGCAATTGGCATGTATTCATGACAGTTGCAGTATCTCAGGGTCATGTGATCATCTTTGGTGACCTGTTAAGCTAATGAGGAAGGTAGATTCACTTGACAACCACATTACTAGCTTAACAACCACCGTGAATCACTTAACTGTAGCAACAAGGGTCATAAAATAGGGCAAAACTCACTTAACAATGAGCTTGTTTAGCAACATAAATTTTGGCTCAATTGTGGTTGTAAGTCATCTACCTGTAATAGATACGGCCATACACCTTTCCTGTTTGTAGAGCTGATAGCGGTATGCAATTAAATTATAGATTGGTCTGTTTCTTACAGGCCTGGTTTTGGTGCTGTAAGGCAAATAAGGACAATGAGTCTTGAGCCTGCAGCTATAATTATTAGAGCGGAAGAGATTACTTTTTTCACCAGAAAGTCCACCTATGTTGAAAGGCATCTTTTATAGTTGAAGGATAATGATTTCTTCTGATGAGGATAGGAACATTAATGAAGTTGTTTGGAGAAAAGGTGATATCCATAAATGAGTGAAGGGCTTGAGAATAGGGGATAATTACAAGTAGTTCTCATCTTATGATCCTAATTCAGCCCAACATTTATGTTGCTAGGTGAGACATTTGTTAAGTGAGTTTGCCACATTTTATGCCTTTTCTTGCAACAGTTCTAAAGAGAATCACTGCAGTTAAATTAGTAACATGGTTGTTAAGTAAATCTGGCTTCCCCATTGACTCCACTTGTCAGAAGGTCACAAAAGGGATCACATGACTTTGGGACATTGCAACCGTCATAGATGTGAGTCAGTTATTAAGTGTATACATCAAATGTAAATCATATGACCAGGGGATACCGCAAAAACTGCAGTGTGGAAAATGGTCATAAGTCACTTTTTTAGTGCTAGTAGCCTCAAACAATCACGAAATGAACTGTTGTAAGTTGAGGACTACGTTTAAAGCATTTTAAGAACATTTTCAGCACACTTTTTTCTAATTTTCTTACTTCCTGACCAGAACATTCTATTCTCACCCCCTCCCTATCTAGATTATTTTTATAGTATATATATATATATATTATATATAATATAGTATATATAGTATAGTATATATATATATATATATTATATAATATATATATTATAACATCTATATATATAATCTATATATTATAATATAGATTATAAACTTACAACAGTTTATTGAGTGACTGTTCAAAGTTATAATAACACTGAAAAAAGTGACATGACCATTTTTCACACTTTATAACCATTGCAGCATCATCATGGTCACATGATCAAAAATCAGACACTTGACAACTGATGCTTATGATGGTTGCAGTATCCCAGAGTCATATGAACACCTTTTGTGATCTTCTGTCAAGTAAAGACAATGGGGAAACCAGATTCACTTAACTGTTTTACTAATTTAACAACTGCATTGATTCACTTAATATCTGTAACAAGAAAGGTAATAAAATGGGGCAAAACTCACTTAGCAACAAAAATTTTGGGCTCAGTTGTGGTCATAAGTAGGAGACTATATAGAGTCTCAAAGATTGGTGGTTAGAATTACAGGAAGAGAGTGCCTCAAAATAGTTCACAGTAGTTTAGTTCCTTCATATGTTTGAAATTTAGATGTTATCCATCGCGAGGTATATTCCATTGGTTCCATCAGTAGAGTTTTCTTTCATATATGTGACTGTGAATCCAGAATAATAGTCTGTATATTATCTGAATTGAGGATTACATGTCCAGATTTTAATATGACTGGTGGTATACTGCTCTTGGATGCTGAATTACACTGTTCCGGATTAATTGGGGCATAGAGTTGTGTGAAACTCATTAATAAAAGAAAACAACATACTTAAAAATTCTGAAATATTCTGTCACTCCTCTGGATGCTTATTCTAGGTGAAACAAAATTTTTGAAGTAAATCCTACTGAAACCTTGGGATACTTTAGCTCATTTCTGGTTCAAACAATTTACTTTCAGAAATCAACAAACTATATTTAGGAACAGCATGGTCTAGAGGAGGATCTGTTATGTTTCAGACTGCTCTATTCTTTAATGACTGAATTTTATATGTTTCTGTTGGGCAGTAACTTATTAACTAAATTATTTTTTCCATATCCATGGAATTCATGAATTTGCCTTGTGCAAATTCATTGGCTTGAAATTGTCCTATTAAAATGGAAGAATTTGAGAGGATACAGATAAATACCATAACTGTGATACTGCTAATACCTATACTATAATTCATGTTTCAGCTTTTCATTGGCAGAAAGATTATGAGAATGTATTTTGCCCTCTATACTTTAATACTGTAATATAACATAGATTTCATCTGGAGTATCTCTGCTGTTTTTTATCCATTGCCACATTTTATAAATGTGAAGAATACTTTGAATTTTTCAGATAATGCCGACTATGCTAGAGTTTTAAGAGTTCGTTGAATATTGTTAAAATAGAAGACAGCCCTTCTTTCAGGCAGATTTGAACCATGTGCAATCTCACATGAGCCCAAAAATCTGAAGTGTGCAGATAGCCTGAGCCCCAAGTGATGTTTTTGTGAACCTCTGACAAAAATTGATGGAGCAAGTTCTCATTATGCCTTAGGACAGAACACTTTAAATGGTTTATCTTTTATTCTGTTGTGAAAGGATGCAACTCTGAAACTGAAACTGCTTTGTCCTAAGCTTGCACACTCATATAAATTTTTGTGGGACTTGGTGATTTTATGAGATTATAACCATTTCCAATATTTTAAAATTAGAGAACTTTTTTAATGCTAAGTTATTGCTAACCACTTTTACAGTAAAAATACATTAACAAGATTTATATGTATCACATATTATTTGGTTCTGTGCCTGTTTGTTTAGTATAGTATTTGACTCATTGTTATTTTGAACTGGTTACCTCTAAATAGAAGAGAAACTGGAGATGCATTCTAGTTATAGCAGAACACTTAACAAGGTTATAGTGATAAATAGAATTTGTTAAATAAAACTCATCAGCTTTTCACTTTAAATTAAAATATTCCCCACCATCTTCATGATAAGGAATTTGTATTGTTTTTACCCTGTAGTTTTATGAGACCTGGTCCCAAATTTGGGTTTCCATCTTACTCTTGTGTGTTACTTTTTTTCCAAACTGGTAACTATAGTTGAATGATATAAAAATAATGCTCCCCTTTTTATTTCAGTGCTGTCGCTGCACTCTTTTTAAGAAGGTGTATGGTGAAATCACACAATTTCAAATGGAGTNGTAACTATCGTTGAATGATATAAAAATAATGCTCCCCTTTTTATTTCAGTGCTGTCGCTGCACTCTTTTTAAGAATGTGTATGGTGAAATCACACAATTTCAAATGGAGTACTAATTAGCTGAATCATAAGAATGCTACAGAATACTTATAATTCAATACAGGTAGTCCTTGACTTATGACCACAATTCAGCCCAAAATTTCTGTTATTAAATGAGACATTTATTGAGAGTTTTGCCCCATTTTATGACCTTTCTTGCCTCAGTTGTTAAGTGAATCATTGCAGTTGATAAATTAGTAACCTGTTTATTAAGAGAATCCAGCTTCCCCATTGACTTTGCTTGTTGAAAGATTGAAAAAGACGACCACATGACATTGGTACAGAGCAACAGTCATAAATATGAACCAGTTGCTAAGCATCTGAATTTTGATCACAATGAATGATCCTGTGAATGCTGCAAAGGTCGTGAGTGAAAAATGGTCATAAGTCACATTTTTTCAGTGCCATTGTAACTTTGAACAGTCACTTAATAATAGGCTGTAGGTTGAGGACTACCTGTATTCAAATTATTTCAAAAAGTAAATTCCAATTAAATAATACAGAGAAAAATTCTTTGAAAAGATTCATTTGCACAGAGAATGCAACAGGAACTTAATAGCAGTTCTCAAGCTTGAAGGTGATAGTGTCATGGATTCGGGATGTTTTGCTGCCTTAGGAGCTGAATAGCTTGAGGGAAGAATGAATTCTGGCTTATATTAGAGAATTCTAAAGAAAATAAAGCTCTTCTTGTTTACCAGAAGAAGGAGCCAATAGGAAAGATTTAACTTTAGCTTTTCTAGTTAGAAGGTGGCGCTTAATGTTCTTTGCCATCTGGTGATAGCTAATTGCTTCCCAGTCTTAGTTCTACCTTTTGCAGACCAAAAAAGGTGTTTTCCTCTTTGGTACCATTTTCAGGACTAGGGGTTTTAAAAAAAAGATGGAGGAAGGAAAATCCTTTTGGGAGTGCAGTGCAAGTGACAAGCAGACAGCCTAGCATCAGTACTCTGCTTCTTTGTCTCCAGTCATGGAGAGTCAGCTGATGGAAAGTAGCTGTGTTAGCTGTAGTCAGGCCGAGAGAGTCTGTTGGAGTCATCTTCTCTGATCCCCAATTCAGCAACAGACCGAGAAGTCCCTCATGACTCCTCCCAGTTTTTTTGTATTTAGTCTGCTATCATCTTTGTATACTTCTTGCAAGAGTCAAATATTGACTGGCACTAGCTCCAGAAGACCTACTTTCCCTCCCGTCAGAAGCAATAGAAACTCATCTGGCTCAATACACCTGAGACTGACTTCATAGGGGCACAGGCAGTTTGAGTAGTTGAGTCACGTAGTTGGCTTCAGTTGTGGTGCCCTTTGATAGTCTTCCCCTTTCCAACCAGAGCTGGCAGATAACGATGCAAATCCAGTTCCCATCCAGTGCTGGCTAATGGCTAGTGGTAGAGATTTCAGTTGTCTGCAATAAAAAGTCACCAGCAGCTTCTAAATTAGAACATGTACCTCTCCCCTCACTGTCTTAAATGTCAAGATGAGAGTACTGAATTAGAGGTGCTGCTTGCAGAGTATGTGAGCTCGGCTATAGCTTGGGCTAGTTAGGCCTAATGGACCCAGAATTATGGGAAAGAGCAGTTCCCAGTGGAGTCAATGGCAGACTCTTGGGTGGATACAAACTGCAGTCTACCAAATATCAAGCAGAACAGTAGAGTTCTCGGTGCTGAATCATTTATTGGACTGGTCCAAAGCAGTTCAGAGCTCACTTAAGTTTGAGGAGCCATCAACCATCCCTTTTCTTGTCTAAAGATCTTAGGGCAGTCTTTCTTAATATGACCAAATACTTACAGGAGGAGTCCCTCTAGGAAAGGAGAGGTAAAAGAGATAGCAAAGTAACCAACCGAAAAAGCTCTTATCCAAACTCAACTTTGAATTCCTTAAATGGAAAAGAAAGCTCCTCACTAATACAGTGGGAGAGTGCGAGGTCTAGGAAATCAAATGGGCCAAAGGCTGCTTTTCAGAAAAGAATAGCTTTGTGATGAGGAAGATGGAAACACACTTTGGCACAAAGGTTCCAGAGGCTGTTCAAGTCAGATGCCTACAATGTGAAAGTCAAAAAGTTGGCAGTGTGTCATTGCTTACATTACTAAAAAGATCAGAGAGGTGCCAGGCACATCCACGCCAGACTGGGATTGCCTCTTCCTGATTCCCCCCCCCCCCCCCCC